>JAODLL010014596.1:0-28281 GCA_026546735.1 Forbesichthys agassizii | reverse complement strand
ACATACATATATACATACATATATATACATACATATATACATACATATATATACATACATATATACATACATATATATACATACATACATATATACATATATATATATACATACATATATACATATATATATATACATACATATATACATATATACATATACATACATACATATATACATATACATACATATATACATACATATATACATATACATACATATATACATATATATATATACATACATACATATATACATATATATATACATACATACATACAATGGTATGGCATACACGGGTATGTTTTTATCATGGCCGTTCTAATCTAAAGGCCCATAAAACGAACCTACGGTCGACTTACCATCTCCTCATCCTCTGCCAGGACCAGGTCATAAGCACTCATGGCCACACAGAATATGATGGCTGTGACTCCCTCGAAGCAGTGGATCCACTTCTTCCTCTCTGACCGTTGACCGCCGACATCAAACATCCTGCATGAGACACCAGCTAAATCACCATGTTGTCTCATACAAGAACCACCACAACACTGCTGTAATGAATCTCTCTCTCCAGGGCAAGGATCTCGCTGCACAGACCATGTCATTTCACTGGCATTTGTTGGCATTTTGGTACAGGGACGTTGCCATGGTAACAAGCTAAAGACATTGGAATGGGGGCTTTTGTAGAAAAGGATGCTGTATGACTTATTCATGGACATGGGACTGTAAGATGGATGAGTAATTAATGTTCAGGTCTAGTCTAGTTTGTGTCAATGTAGGATAGGAGTAGCCAATCAGGACTGAACGTACCAAACGTGTTTCTGAATTTATGCCAGAAATTCTCAGGAATTATTGATGAATGGTGGAAAATATAAGGAAAGCTAAATAGACCTGGATTAAATCTACTCAATGCAGTGCAAAGCACCTTGGGAAATAGAAAACTGAGTGCTTTCTTTTGTGCCCCTTATGTAAACATGTGTACAATCTTGGTTGTGTGCCTTCAAATGCATGGTTGTTTATTTTCCTACTTTAACATAGTTAGGGTTGCTAATGACAACTAGACATTTTAAAAACACAATATATAATGGGATGCATTGTTACAGCAACACTTTCTTTCAGGACCCTGTTCATTAAGGCTAGATGCTAACCTTGAGGGACATTTAACTGTAAGCATCAGTGAGTGTAATGCTGTAGAATACAGCTCACTGGCCACACCATTCTGTATACAGTATATTATCGCAGATCAAACTATTCTGATGGATATATAATCATACCTAAACACGGTCGGCGATGAGATGAAAATGCCAATAAACAAAGTGTCTACTGTTTTGGAAATGCCTTAAAGTAATTCAATTTTTGTTTATATTTTACGAGCATTTTTCCCTCAAGGCTCAATGCTTCATTATGACATGAAGCTACATGAATGTTTCGCTGACAGTGTAATGATTACATTTCATTTAAACTCAGTAGAATGTTTGCAGCAGGAAGGTTATTAAATGCATCTCATAAATAATTGGGCCATGACATGGAACAGTTTGAAGTGGGGACCAGCTGTCTTAGTGATGAGCTAAAACTAGCGCAAGTTTGATAGAAAATAAGGAAAATCTCTTCTAGTGGATAGATCTACACGCCCATGATCTCAGAGCACTCACACACTCATGCACACAGGCACACAGCTCCACATAAGAACAGCTGTCTCACTTGAAATGCAGATCTTTGAAGGTAAAATGCGTTTCCACAATGCCGGTGGTCTTGACTCTGGTCCGCAGTACATCTTGCTGTGTCGGAATGTAGTCTTCCTTGGCTATCCTCTCCAGGTCATTCAGGTAACTGACAGGACAACACATCGTTCAGTTAACTCTCAAATCAAGGGCTCGTACTGGGAAAACTAATTTTTTTTCCCCCTTTGCCCTTAAACAAGTAAATACAGTTAATTTGAAACCCCCATTCTGCCATATTGTTCTTGTTTAGCCAGTCTGACTTGGAATAGGGGTTGCCCAGCATACGTCTGCCCAGAGCCAATCAAAGCACTGTTTCATTTCAACAAAAACCCTGCCAACAGAATATAGCCTGTTCTTACAAAGGGTCTAAATAAACAGCACAAAGAACAGATTAAGATGTTTCCCTTTGCTATAAACTAAAAAAGCATGTTTTAAAAGAACAAAGTGATATTTGGGATCTTTAATATATTTCATAGAGTACTGACATTCTTGTGAAGGTTTATTTATATAAGGATTTAAGAATGAATGTTAATTGAATGCAATGTGTGGCATTATGTGTAGCATATCGTGAATACATTTAAGAATAGAGATAACATTGGTAAGATAGGTCAAAGAGGTTTAGATGAATTTTCCAAACATTTTCCAAAGCTTTAAGTTGTGTGCTAATCTATTCTCTGGAGTTGATAGCACACAGTAAAGTTAAGTTTCTTCATTGTCTTTATGACTGTTATGTATTCATCGTGTACAAGCTTACTTCTTTAAGCTTGAGAAATGCATATTAGCCCACTGTGTCACAGTGGTTTGGTCCCAAACCTGGAAGGAACTGTTCTCATATTAAGTGAAACTTACTGTATTTTGTCAACTGGGAACATAAATGTGTGTCGCAACGACAATGACGTAGACAACTGACCCAACTTAATGAATACCAGATGCCACAGAAACAGTACAGTAGCAACAGGAGAGAACCCCCTGGGTCTGGTTAGAGTTCAGCAGAAACCACATTTTGTCCAGAGTAAGTGACATCCCTGCTTGGTAATCAACTGATCCAAGCTGTTTTACTGCTATTTCAGCTGACGACATACATTTACTGCAGGGAATTAAACTGTTGATTCCACCTATTAGAGGATCATGCAATACAACAATATACAGTACAAGAATGCTCTTGGAAAAAAACTGCCAAACATGTACGCACACACACACACACGCAATAAAAATAAAAGCAGCATTCGATGTAACCATCTGATCTGCCATTTTAACACAGTAATTGTGTTATGATTGCAGGCACTAAGAGAGCTGGGGCCAATTAGATCGTAAAATATTACAATCAGTGACACACCATATCTCCTCACCAACAAGAAGGGACTAGCTTGTAGGCCCTAATGTTGCTTTATCTGGCAACAGACAGATTGTTTTGTATTGTTTTCGTCTTCAAGGTGCTGCCTCTGTAATAATAATGTTCCACGGTAACCTAATTGACAGCTCAACAGCCAAACCGCAATATTATTTACTACAGTTTATTGCTCACATTGGTTTATAACGAAACAGGCAGACAACCAGGTTGACTATTGCCAAAGGACCAGGGATTTACCAGCACCCTCCCCATAGTGTTCAATCACCTAAAAAGGCTGTGTTGTGTAACACCGTTATAGCCGTGGTGTAGATGGAAAAGCCTTTGCCTAATTTCTTCCTCATTCCATGTGTGCGATGGTGAAGCTGTATTCCTGCACCCCATAGAGAGGTTTAGACTGTTTTTGCACTTCAGAATCAGAGATTAGAACGTTACTTGATTTAGTTTAAAAGCCGTAAAGATCCATTCAACTCGACAGGCTTGCACTCCAAGAGGAAAGGTGCCTAACTGTGCTGCAAACTGGAATCACACACTTTAAAGAGGTAGTGTGTGACCTCTGACCACTGGAGGTGCAGAATAGACTGCACGGCACGTTCCCCACAACAGGTTCACATACATGGGGACTCCCCGGGCTATTAGATATGGCTTATACACTGATTGTGTCAACTTTCTGCAGCTCTAATACTCAGGTGCGGCCTATACACCAATATTACTTTTCTTCTTCTACTATGCTACACTATTCATAAAACATCCGGAGCCATAGCCTTGGTATTTTTTCTATGCCCATAACACAATAAAGAACGATATCCATTGTTTTAGGTATATCATAAAAACTATATCCAGGGTTGTAGCGAGCCTAGATGGCTCTGTAGTTAAAGTGAGTCCTACCGCCCTCGGGAGACTATTCACATCGTACCACAAGGTGACATTTAGTTTTACGAGAGAGAATGATATAACGCTGAATAAACCCTGGTTAATAATCAGATGCAGTTAATACGCTTTTGCAGTTAATAGATTTACATTTTTTTATTTTTAGAATTTCATAAATTCCTGTCATGCGGTTAATATGCAGTGCGTGTTAAGTTGGGAAATGACGGTGGGAATTATGCATATACACACAGCAACCCCTTGCTCACAACCAGAGGTTTTAAAATACCAGATAAAAAAGAACATTTATTAGTACAACACACAGCACTGCACAATCCATTTTCTGTGCCAAATGTTGACCTATACAGAAGGAGGGCTGGAAACAATTGTGGTTTGACCTTTTCAAATTATGCTTCAACACTTACTTCATCACCATACTTAAATCATATACGAAGTAAACCGCATAACAAAGAGACAGCGACTCACATCCTAGATCCACTATAGTCTAGAACTGTTTGATACGACTACCGGTACTACAGACAGAAGAACTCTTCACAGGTTCAATTGTTGCACACACCACATACCACAGTAAGACAGAGGGTAAAATCGAGTTGGAAAGGTTCACAGTAAGGGCTACACTGCTCTCCTTCTCTTGTGCAGATACAGATATCAAGTGTCAGGCCCATACTGCACCCACAGTAATTGTCTGTCTCTTCCTGTGCTCTGGATAGGTGATGAAACTCTCTTTCCAAACACATCTGGCCTCCCCAACTTGCTCAACCTGAGGCCAACACTGGTACGTCAAGAAACGGAAGGCGTAAGAGAATAGGGGATTAGAACATTAATAGAATGGTTAGCACAACTGTCAGTGGTGGGTCGACTGCTACATTGTGATGCATCACCTTGTCACAAGGCGTCAGAGACTCAAAGACGCCTGATGTTTCACACAGATACAGTTTCATGAGGCTTGTGGGGAATGATGCAATGTTCCCTATTTTCTCTGGATTGGAATTTTAAAGTAGAAGAACATTTGTTAAACCTGCTGCCTCACAGCAGAAATATACACTGGATGTCAACTCGCTGACGTGTATTAATCTCTCATCGGCGCCATTTGTCCACCATTCGCTTCCATTGCTTGTTAAGAAATGCTTCTAACGTGGCTAAATACCTTGTTTCCAGATGGTTATATACTGTATAAACAGGTTTACTTGTATCTAATTTAAGGCTGAATTGAATCTAAAGCATAACTTACTTCAATAAAATACAGTTTGAACAGTCCGGACCATGAACCATATTTTTGCTATCAGCTACTGTCAGTGGTTTAACAGAAGTCCAGTTGAAAGCTTTTTACATTAAATTGGTAGCCATTACATTACAATGGGGGGGGGGGGTTGAAATACTGAAAAAGATTAATTAGGTCACAGACACTTACAGTAGCCAAAAAAGGTGAGATAAGCGCTGCTTGGCCGTAATAGACAGTGGCTGTGTAGTCGCATTAGTGTTACACATGTTTTAAAATCACCATTTAACCAGAACAGTAATACATTCTCCATGATAACAATCACCGTCAGTGTGGGTAGGCCACACACTAATAAGATCAAATGACAACCTGCTCTTTGGCTGTATTGTAGCTCTCCCTTCCTGTCACAAACCTAACTGTCACAACAAAGAGGAACTAGGAGGTTTAACTAGGAAATACAGGCAGCAGGATATCACGACCAACTTGTCACTTGTCACTGAAGGAGTTTGATTTGTATGTGAGACTAGGCTGTCCTGGCTGGAGGGAATATGGTGGTTTTACACAGACTGCTCACACATCCTGCTCTGCCCTTTAAAATATTAAACAGCCCTTACCGCAAAACGAACCCAAGGATGATTGCTTTTTTAAGGCTTTATTGATCTCATATGAGACATTGAACACAATTCACCAATAAGGACATTTAATCATTTCTTTTAACTTTTACAATGCACTCATCAACATATGCGCTCCATAGTTTAGACACTAGACTATTCTAGCCATGTTTCACCTTGCCTTGAAAATGCCCTTCCGTCTACAATCAATTCATGAATTAAGTATTTAGCATTAAATAATGTGCTACACATAACATTAAGACATAGCACATTTGTTACTGTCTCTAACCAGCAGGCTCACCAAAAATGCAATTGATAACCCTGTCCTGACTTGTAATTCTATTTGACTGAATAAAGATATCTAAACGGTTCCTCTATAAGACCTGCTTGAAGACAAAAAGAAATCCTTGACAAGACAAGAAGCAACTGGCTTCACAACAAAGCAATAAAACACACTGTGCTCAGTGGCTGGCACTTGCTGGCAACCATTGATCCCTTCACCGGCTGGAGATATTGACGAAAGCACTGGGCTTTCAGTGCACTTCTTTCTTATCATGAAAATGTACCATGAAATGTTCTTGATATAGGGTGCAGGACAAAGTAAATAAAATATATCGAGATCAAGGTTAAGAGCATATCTGGTTTGCTGTGAGACCATACAGTACACTAATACAATCTGTCTTACAAAAACACAATCCAGATAACAGATAAAACATGTTCGCAAAATTGATGAAACCAATAGTACAGATGTTTAAAACATTGTATAAATCGCACTAGTACTGCAAGTATGGCAGGAATGGTAATAATCCTGCATATCACAAATGTATATAATAATTATTGGTTTGAGTTCCCATTTTAAATGTCACATGATGGAGGCCACAGAGGCCATAAGTGACTTTCAGCTTCTAGCAGCATTCTAGAAGATGAACCGTGAAAATAGACCTTGTTTTCCTTGGAATGGAATCACCCGTGTTTACTTCCTGATCCCGACATGAAAGAAATGCAAAGCTCTAAGCAAGAAAGCGCAGAGCGACGGTTCACTCACTAAGCTGCTGAGTCGTTGAGCTGGTATTCGCGGGCGCGCGTGAAGCACCCCTGGACGCCGCCGTCGCTCCACAGACGCTGAATCACATTGGACAGATCCTCCGGGAGGAGGCCCTGTTCCTCTGCTGCTGCAGACAGGGCAAAGAGTTGGCGGGCATCGTCCTGAGAGGTAAACACACACACACACACACACACACGCGCACCATTAGCTAGGTGTCTGACAAACCAGAATATAATGAAAGCCTATCTGAAACCTTCAATAAATTGCATGGATTGGCTGGGCTGGTAATGAGCACGCCACCGAAATTAACCGACCAATAAATGACCAGCGGTCTGTCAAAAGGCTCCGTCGGGGTATAAGGCACCGAAACCCTGATTTTACACATTCACTTATGTATTTTCATGGGGACCTGATCGTCTTGCTCAAGGGTATTCTGTAGTTTCCACGGACGCTGCTGGACAAGCTGGGTAAGGCTTGTGTTGTTCCTCCTGACCCTGACCTAAATAGCATGTAGTCCGGCCTCTTCTACACCGCCCAGCTAGGGGTGGAGGAGCCATGTGAGGTGGAACGGTGGTGCTTATGGTTAAACAAAACGTTACGCAGAGCTCCAACTAGCATGCATGCTCAAGAGAATGAGACTCCGCCACATTCCTTCAGCTTCATTTGAAGCCACCCGCCAACACGCGCACACACACACACACGACACAAGGGTGTGTAGATTAAACCTTGACTTTCATGAGTTGGTTAAGCCATGTTTATCCCCCGCCAGCTGCCAATGTATCCGTTAATGATTGGAGTGTTTTCAAGCGAGGTAGCCAAGGAGGAGAGCAAGAGTGCGTGTGTGTGTGTGTGTGTTGGGGGGGGGGGGGGAAGGGGGCGGGGCTCAGGAGGAGGAAGCAGGAGAGGGAGAGAGGGAAAGTGTGATGGAGCCCAACGGAGCTATATTCAGGGTCAAAACAATCTCAAGGTCTCACAGTAGCAGGGCACAGGAAGACTGTAGTGTGTGGGTCACGTGGGTCACAGCCTGACAATTTAACAGTGTCTGGCCTCAGATGGACTAACAGCAAAGTGATACGCAGCCTCCCACAGAGCAGGACTTACAGTAGGTCAGTCTAAAAGGCATATACGTATATATATGTGGGCTATCATTAGGATATTATAAAGGTGTGCAGTAAACGTTGTTTTCCTTCAGTAACTTTAAACCCTGTTCATATATTTTGTGTTTAACAGACTTTAGGGGGACACCCTCTGATCATATTGATGTGGCCTTAGAACCCCCAAATAATTGCCCAAGCTTGTTATGGAAGCACACCATCCTGAATGCGGGAGGGACACAGTCTGAACAACAATGGCTGGTTGAAAGTAACCAGGTAGCTCATATTTTGTTGATTATTTTGGGGTTTGGGGAGCAGTATAATGTGTGTGTCCCTTCAGCAAACAAACACTAGACATAGGAGAGGAACAGACTCAAGCTTATGCTTATGTCTTCATACTGGTTTTTGTGTAACGTAATTGGGCATTAAGATTTCCATCAGCAGTGGAAACTGGCTATAGTATACTATACTATAGCCAGTAATAATAATAGTATACTTATTACTAATTAGCATTAGAATCAATAAAAATGCAACAACACTGTTTACCCCTTATGCAAGTAAGTCAACAGAGCTGCCTTGCACCGTCCTTACACACAAACACGCATGCTCTGGCACATTACTTGGGAATCAGAAATGGGTATGAGGTTGTCCGAGGGCAACAGGGCTGTAGGGGAAGCTCAAATAAATTCATGACTAACTGCCACATCTGAAGAGCGTCTCGCAGAATGTGTCACACAGTGCAGGCTATGGTATATATATAATTTCAGAAAGGCCTCCTCCCACATAAATCCACTACATCAGCATGAAGGTCACTGTATAGAAACTGGTGAGAATGGTCAGAAATAAAACCTGGAGTAGTGTAGTTTGTTGTTAAAATGCCATGGGAATGACAAATATTTGTCCAAAAAGGCGTGTGAACAGGTAGTAAAAACATATTTGAGGCGTGATATAGCGGCAAAGAAGAGAAATAAATTGGTCTCTCTCTGAAATGTTTTTATCTGATGTGATAGGTTGGCCTCAGAGGGATGCCAACATCACACTGTTACTTGCAACAGCGCGTGCGCGCACACACACACAGACAACATATGGCACTGTAGGGCATGTGAAGGCATCTGCAGCCCAGAGGAGTCCGCCTACATTCATTGCACACAAGAGACCAAGGCAGATGGAAAATAAAGAAGGGTTTGCTGGCCATGAGGGAACATTGTGTCATTGTACAGTGTAGTGTGGCTGTGTTAGAACATGCTTTACTGGGTTTACCGCAGTGGCATGAAATAGAAGTGGAAGAAATTCATTAGTGATGTGTTGGAAGACAGTTGTTCCCAGTGGGAGACAAGGTCCCTGACAGACTCAAAAGAAAATAATTGAAATAAAACAGAAATAATCCTGTGTTATGCATTATATCCATGAATCCACCGGGTCACAACACATACAATATGCAATACACAAACATACCACTCTAGCAGAGTCCTCGTAGTCGATCTTGAGGTTGGCCATGGCTTTGATGATGGCCATGATGGACTGTATTGTGTTGCTGTACACCACTGCTCTATATTGCTTACACTCATCTTCTGAATAGCCATCCTCATGAATGATCCTGAGAGAGTGAGAGAGAGGGGGGGGGGACAAACTGGTTAGGAGGAGGACAAGTATGTAGCTAAAAATCACATACGTGACGTACATAGAAGACATTAAGGCATTGAATAACAACAAAGATATTTGTTCAGACAACGGATTGCCTCTAAGGCACCGAGGGTCATAGTATGCTTGTATGAGGGCATGAATAGGGTATACTATTTTAAATTGTATTTGCTATCATAGAATTCACTTTTTAATAATAGATTTGTTTTTGATATTATTTAGATAATAATACAATGTGCATTATGGTTAATTAATTCCCATGTATTTAGTACTATTGTACCAATTGAGGGTATTGGGTCAAAGCACTGTATTCTTTTTATGTGTAAGTTACTGTATATACATTTCAAAGAGACAAAGCGAAGGCCTGGTCCAGCTTGTGTGTCAGCAATCAGAACTCTGAACGGAGGTACTTGTAGACGCCTGCTTAAATCTCTTAGCTAGTGCAGAGTGCACACACGACTGAGTATTGGCATGAGACGGTAGCTTGAGACCAGGAAAAAAGAGATAGGAGGAGAGAGACATAGATCTATAAAGTATAGGCTGAAATTGGGGCTTAAGAACAAACTGTCTGCCTTGGCTGTCACTAAAAGTCACAGCGCCAGGACCCATTTGTTATTTATTGTGTTGTGCTGAACAGGGACTCATTGAAGTGCTACCAAGCCCACTGGGAAATGGGAGCACAGTCAAAATAGAACGAAAAGTCCACAAAGGGTTCCTTTTTTTCCCTATTCAAAAGAAAACATTAACATCAGGGAGGCGATGTGGACTGACTCTAGATAAGCAGGACAAGGTATGGTTGAATAAGAAGTAACAGGTGCCAGCTCATAGGAACACAAAATAACAGAGCAAACATTTAGTAGAAAGTCGAGAGTTAGCAACACTAGGAAGGTTTTATGACGGTGGATGATAAACTACATCATGGTGTTCTGCAGTCAAATTTTACACACGTTAAAATATGTCATAGTAAATAATTAAAAAGATAATACATAATACATACATAGTATATAATTCCTTTTATTTTTTAAGTATACCTTTTATGATAAAAGTGATGAAGCACAACACACAACAGGAGAAAACCTTGCTTTCACAGTCTATGCAGAACCAGTTAACATAAAAAAGGCTTAATCTAATGGATTTGTTTCAGCCTGCAGTTACTCAGTGCTTTTTAACCAAATTAATAAATAATATACTACATCAATAAACTTTATATAAGTACATTTACAGTATATTGACTTTATATTTCCTGTGAAACACATCACATCTCATACATTTTCATGGACAAGAGTCACTCAAGCCTCTCTCTGACAAACACAGATAATGAGGCATCAGAGTTTAATATACAAGTAGACGGACGTACGTCTGTGTGAGGCATGTGACGCACCCATCCAGTCAATGTTGTTTCTATTGCATGTGTTAATTCATGTGCATGTGTTTCATATGCACGCTTGTGAGAGAGAGAACACACACTTCTCCAAGGGAGGGATACAAAATGCAATAGGTTCAGGTGATTAGTGAAAGTGGTTTGGCTTGAGAAGCAGCACCGTACAGAGACACCAGCGATGTTAACTTCGTAACCAATCAGCTTTGGCTACGCAGGTTTATCCCCCAAGGACCGACAGAGAGACACAGAGTCAGAAGTCAAGCAACCCAGGCTGCATTAAGGTGGTTTTACACTTTAGGTATACACAATGGCCGGATTAAGTAGACAGACAACCATACAAAACAGAAAGCAATGCTGGTAAAATGTGTGCCGTTTACACATTGTTTCCCATCCAAAATGTATATTCTGAGATACTTTGAGAGCTAAACTTTATTCTTCTTCTTGCCCCAATGATGGAATGATGGCATTAGAGCCTGTATCCACAAATTGCACTATTTTGCCCTAGCGCCGCCCACAAACCCATTTCCAGAGCTCTCCTCTCAAGTTGCTAGATTACAGAAATGCTCTTGTACTTCCGCATTATTTAATTTTGAAAGTCAACACATTGAGACTAAAACAACTTTAGGTTGTAACAGTTCTGAAACCAAGACCAAAACCGCAATTTAAACATCCACGACACACCCGCTCTGCAAGTGCAGTCTGCTGAGCTCTAATTATGATGCTACTGGAATAAAACTAATTTCTCATTTCACAATTAAAAGGTACGATACAGTCTGATATTGCAAGTTAATTGTAAGATAATACATTTTTTGTCAAATTCACCAAATATCTCGTTGCATTCCGCTAGTTTACCATTCTATGTTTGTGCTGAGTAAATAAAGTAAACCGGTACATCTATACAGCCCTGGCTCTGTAAATAGGAACATAAGTGGCAAACAACGCTCACAACAAGCTTGGCTTTGCAATGCGTAATAATGTGTGGGGGCGGAGTATCTGAGGGAGTTTGTTTTGATTTGAGCGTTCAAGAATTACTATGGCCGCGTGTCCACCAAAGATTTTTTCCGCAGCTGAAAATGCCGGTCGCTCTGCTGAAAAAGTCCAACTGGCAGTGCTAGGAAGCGCTTTTTGAAGCACTAAGCAACACAGCCTACGTCTTTTGTTCTCATTAACCCTCTGTGACTATGATGGAGGTTTCGGCAAAAAGCTACTCCATTCAGAACGTTAACCGGAAATGTTCTGTCATTGACTGAATATATTTAACAATGACAGAAAAATCTGAAGGTCGTCCGTCAATTTGACAGATTACACCCCGTCGCAACGGTGCAGTGACGTGAGTCAAGCGGCCGGCGACTCGGAAGCCGAATATAAACAAAGTCACACGTTAGCTTTTTCTCACTTATGGAGGAATCTCAATGTCAAGGATGTTTCCTTGGTAGGACAGTTCCTTCCAAGTGCCTTCCTGGTCGGGTCCTTTCGAGGCTAGGAAAGACATTCGAAGAACACGTAATAACAGCCTAGCTAGTGTGCAAGATGACGTCATTAAAAATTTTTTTTTTTTAAATCTCTCCTCTTCTGAGGTTCGCATAGGATTGTGGGTATTTTTAGAACTCGAAGGATGCACACAAGCATCCTTCAAAATCCTCTGATTGAAGGACTGAGTAGAATTCTAAAGCAACCTAGACATTGGAACGGTACTTTGTCGAGATTTGATGACGTAGCATCCTTGAAATCCAGCAGTCTAGGATCCTTCCTTGACATTGAGAGACACCCGTTGGCTTGAAAGGTTGAATTTGTAGCCTACTACGGTTGGTATAGACATCATGGTTTTATTTTATGGGTGCACGTACTGTACCATGTAAATTAAATATAGCTGGTTGTGCTGATACAGAAATGAGAACCATAACTTGTGTGCAACAGAAGAAAGATTGTTTTGAGAACTCAATTGAAAAATTGGATAATCGAGAAACACACAATCAAGGGGCCTACTACTAAAAAAAATGCAAAGCCTGGTCGAGGCATCTTCCAAAAAGGTCCTGTTTTCCATGCCTTTTGTTAGCTAGCGTGTTTGTGTATCCTACACACATTTGGTTAAAATCTACATCAGACTACGTATCTGCCCTACAAACCTATTGATCACTAGTGTGCTTTTTACATCATACGTCGCCAGCAAAACAAGTCATCAAAACCAAGACAACAACATGACAACTGTCGCGGTAAAGGCTTGCTGTAGTAGTGCCCTACTGCCCCAATAATATCACTGAAAAGACCAAGCTACAAATGGGTTCATTTTAAACCAATCTGATTCTGTACTGCTAAACCAACGCTGTCTTGTAAACTGTAAAATGCAGAAGATCAAGAAATTAAGAGACGGTTAATAACTAGGCCTAGTTCATATTAAAATAAAAAATTGTATGACTGTGAGATCAATGCTAATAGATTATGACGAAATATTTACAACCCTGTCCGTCAAAATTACGGAAAACGATAAAGTCTACTGCAACCACTGATTGCATTCCCATTGTCTTTTCGAACTAAACTGAAATATCATCAAACCAACAGAGCGAGGTATATGTTGCTGAGAAATGACCTGAGAACGCTGCTATTACGCACACACGTCCAAACACGGCCTTCATGTGGTTCTCAGGAACAGTATTGGCTGAGGTGTGGCAACATTTCCACTTTACATTAGCATCCACGCAGTCTCCAGAAAGGTTGCAAAAGTAATTGCATCCTGGCATTGAAAACACTCTCAACATGGGCACAAAGCCAGGATCAATGTTAGCCCCCCTCCTCAATTTTAATTGGTCAAAATGACTAGTGTCTAGCATAAAAAAGCACACAGAGCGTTTCTGCAGAGGATGTTGAGCGCTGTCAACAAACTTCATAGGAACTGTATAGAAAACAGATGCTGCCAGCGCAAGAAAATGTATTTGATGTGCCCTTATTAGAATCTAACGCATACAGTGGTCTGTGGCAAACGACTGAATTATCGAATGTAGGTACTGTAAATGCTGACAGAGCAAGTAAGAATTCCAGTGAGTTGGCTTTGAATCCAGTAGTGCCAAGATAACAGGGGCACACTATAAAACGCTCCAGTCACCACGCTCTACTGGTTAGCAAGAGGCCTGCATTTATCAGAACAGGAACAGCTCCCTAGCAACTACTGTATCAGCTGCAATGCAGAGGAAGACAGCACACCATAGATTAAGCCTGGGTCTGCATTTGTTACATATTTGTACCACTTCAGCACAGTAAGAGAATGTGATGAACACCATTTTAAGGAGAATTCATAGCTCTAAAGTGTGTGGTCTGCATTTACAGGCTGCACTTAAAATATGTTATGTCTTCTCAAACTTGTAAAGCAATGTCTTGCTTTGAGTGTGTGTGTGTGTGTGTGTGTGTGTGTGTGTGTGTGTGTGTGTCATCTTACAGATGACGAATGTGTTAATTGTGACCTGATTCATCATCACAGGCATGAGATATTGTGTTAATGTTGCCTGATGTCTTATGGGATTACATATTACATAATCACATGAATACCAGTCCTGTAAAACAGTGGATCTCAACAAAGGGGGTTATAACCCCTTGAGGGGCATTTAAGAGGGCCACGGAATAATGTGAAGCTCACGTTTTAAATGTTTTTCAGAAAATCAGCATGCGTACAAATTTACACATTAAGTGTACAGCTTCTAATAGTTTCATTGCAGAGTCAAGTAAGCTTAAGTACTCATGGCAAATGTTTGTGATTAGTTCATGCCAAAATTGTCGAAATAATAGTGTTTGTGCCGCAGCAACTAATTGAGCGGCAACAATTCAGCATCTCATCCTGTCCCGTGTTAATCAGTCTAGCTAGCATAATGGAAGGAACAGCAAAACAATGGTCACTCACTTCATCTGCTTCACAATGGTGCTTTTCCCAGACTCCCCTGCACCTGTAAGGAGAACAAACCCAGGCAGAGGTTAAATATACACTTCCATTAGTTGAGACATGTAAACAGGCACCCAGAAAGGCCACCTCACATCTGGACACACTGGAAGGAGCAATCCTCCTCCATACACCCCAGGCTCCGACATATATCTCTGTCTCTCTCTCTCTCGTTCGTACATTTGGCCTGTATGCAATAGGTGGGACCACGATGTCTTTGATGTCTGCTGTGATACAGTACGTCATCCTCCAATATATGTTTCACGACTTCCTTTACCCAGAATACTTCAGGCCAGGTGTGCACCTGGTCTAGACTTCTGATGGGGGAACACAAAACACTGGCATCTCTCACTGGCAGCCGCCACCAACCCAATCTACTACACAAGTCTGATTATCCATACTGCTTTAATGGGAACGTCTAAGTGCTTGCACCGACAGGATGGGGTTCTCTTATCCACCAATGGGTTTATTCCAACAGCAGCAGGGATCTGGGAGAGCTCATCTGCCGCAAGGAATCTCAGTAAGCACGGGCACGCGCACACACAAGAAAAGGTTTTTGAGGGATGACCCACTCATCAACTAGATGCATGGTGCCACATGCAAACACACACACACACACACACAACAGAGAAAGGCCAACATGAGTAGTCAACCCATGCTCTTCCATAAAATGAACTGGCTTTATCATGAAATAACTGTTTGCCAATGAGTAAAACCAAATTGATTTTTCAAACGTATTATTCGATAAAACCTTCTAGTGACACACAGTAGAAGAGGAAGTCAGAATGTTTACTAAGAAAAAGCCTTCTTACCGACACCGATTGACTTCCTCCATTAATGCTTTAGTTTTCCGTAAACAGACAGACAAACAAACGTGGGAGTAAAAATATAACAAGAATTTTACGTATTTCAAAAGAACCTTAATCTCCTCACAGCAGATGACAAATGGTACGGCAACAAATCACTCATCTGCCGTCTACTACAGTATTGCATGTGGGCCCAATTGATCTGCAGAGAAATGAAAGAACACAGCATCTCTGGCTGCAAGCCTTAATTAACACTGTAAATAGATTCCCTGCTCAACAGAGTGGAAAGGAGTGCAAATGCTACTAGCATTAGAGGCATCTCTTTATACAACTGAATGTAGCCTAATGGGTAAATAGACAAAAAGAGAATATGCTAAGCCCCAATGGACCAGACCATGTGTCGAAGCCTCCCAGAAAAACCTTAAGCTAGTTATAATGCTAATTTGACCAACCAGTGCACCACACACACAAAACAGATGCTCCTATGTGGATGGGAGGAAACATGCCCTTTGGATTTTGTCCACTTGTTCCAGACATGACTTCTTTTCACGTTCTTTTGACAATGTGACAAAATATCTAAATAATATACAAGTTGTATTGTATAGATAAAGAACAGTAATGTCTCACAAATACCAAGGGAATGCTATATTATCACCCAACAATATTTTAAACCATTCAACTCAAACAATATTAGGCCTAACTGCTGCAATATTCCCTAGGACTAGGTTATCCATGATAATCAGCATGCAAACATTCACACACACTTCCCACACAAAAACAATTATTAAAAAGGTTTGTTGTTGTAACATGTCTACAGTAGTCATTTGCTACCAATGAGCCAAATACACATGCACATTCAACAGGCATGGCCACAGAGTGGTTTTACTGATTTGCACGCACGCACAATATAAACCGCACAAAGCTGGAAGCAGAAACTGTCAGCCATATCCAACTCTACAAAGGGGAGAAGGAGTAAATCCCTCTTTTAACATACCAGTGACATCATCTAACAATAACCACGGTAACACAATGGCCAGTGTGGACTGGGGACTGGGGGGGAATGGTGACAGCATGACTCACATGTGATGAGAGTGACTGCCATGGTCCTCCATTTCATGGTAATTGGAGCAGGGTGCGCACACCAGCAGGCTCAGGCCTGTTGAGAGCTACGCTGGTGGTAACACTGACCATGTGAGCTAGTGGCTGTGTCAGTAATACCACCACATTTTCCCTGGGAACACAGCGGGAGGCTATAATGTGGTGTAGCCTCTGATGCACACACACACACACATCATCGACACTGGTCTGGTACAATTCCCTGATTTCCTTGGTTTATGGACAAAAGCTAAATAAGTCCGTCTTTTATGGAGGGGCTGCCCGACTCGGCTCAGCTGCACACTAGGAAGAGCTGAGTGTAAACAACACTGTGGCTCAGGGGGCTACAGTGGGCGTCGATGTCACACTGAGCAAGTAAGACAACTATGCTGTCTAGGGGGTCCTTGTGTGTGTAGAGATATAGAGACAGAGAGACAACTGAAATTGAATTGAGCGAGACAGACAGGCCAAGATGATGCCTGGCTGGAAATGGTACTGGTAGAAGGGTGCTAGCAACCTGTCTGTAATCTTAGTTCCATGTTAGCATACATCCCCCGTCTGCACTAGAGTTAAAGGCAGGGTCAGGCATTCTGCAGGTAACTTGCTAACTTGCTACGCTTACTAACTCAAATCAAAACAATATCCCTCCACACATAAAAATGCACTGTTAAGAAAAGCGTCTTTGTTGTGGTGCGCAATATTCACCACTTTGTTTGTGTGCCTATTTACGGAGCCAAGGCTGTGTAGAAGTATTGAATTATTTTGTCAGCACACAGAACAGTAAGCTAACAAAATGCAGAGAGATATTTTGTGAATTTGACAAAAAGTGTATTAGCTAATTAGCTTGAAATAAGATACCTATAGGCAGATTAGTCTGGCTTTGTACTACACCGCGTCATTAGTCTCTCATATGGCAATGTTGATGCACCTGTTAGGGCGTCAAATAGGCCTTCTTTTTCAACCTTCCTTTCAAGCCATTCACTGTTTAATTAGTCAATGCAAAACACATTTAAAAGTTGGGAATTATTGACAGGCAACAGGATCCAGGTTTGTAGTACCACTGTGAACACACGGTTTCATGTTTCAAAGAGTGTGCCGGTGCCCATGTGCAGACAAAGTTAGCTGCACATGCGTGGCAAAACAAAAGCCCCACATAATAATAGCAAACTAAATAAAGAACACCTTAAAAGACAAAAGAAAAAAGAAAAGTGAGAGAGTCTACATGCTGTAGAAAAACAATTTCCAGAATATGCAGGACAAATAAAAACTACCCACTGCCTAGCAACTGGCCAATGTGTAAGACAGTTGCGGTCCCATTTGACTCATGGTGGAGTCTTCTCTGAAACCCAAAGAAAATAAGAGGGGAAAAAAAACGTGGGGGTGGGGATGCTAGTTCAGCTCCACAAGACCAGTGCAAAGACATTAGCCAGCATCTGTATGTCTGTCACGGTCGCCTCACCTCTCCCTGGCTGAATAAATACAAAAGGATAGAAAAAGCAGCAGAGAAGCGAGCCATTTGTTCTAGTTGTGTACTGTGGTATCCATGCAGGCAGGCAGCATGTATCCGTGGAACACGTTAGCTAAGCACTAGAGATGCTCGTATGTCAACAGAACACAGGAAAGTGCCTTATTATCAGTGGGAGTGGACGAAGGCAGAACCAACATGGTGATTAGTGCCATTGGGGAAGTCAGTGCCAGCAGGCCCACTGAGCTAATGGGCTACAGCTGGGCCTGGAGGCGCTGGCCTTATGGGCGGCCATCTATATTCACTAGCAGCGGTGAGTGCCATTAACAGCCTGACCATCATATCAGCTGACAGCCAAGCCGACTGTATCCAAATGGATTTTGAAAGTACGCCTCGCTGAACCAAATCCCCAATGACATTACACTCCTGTGTGCCTGCATTCGTTGCAAACAAGAAGAGGATACATTGATCCCTTTGGGTCAAGTGACATATCAAAAACAATGCGTGCTGTTGGCTCATTGCACCTGGTGGTTTTATTACATTAAGTGTTCGAGGGGTGCTGCTAGGAGAATGCCTTCTGCTTCTATTTGTGGTCAACATGGAAACCATCGATTTTATGTTCTTTATTGGGACTCAATGGGTTTTCCTATAATTGAGTGTGAAGCTTTACTTTTCCAGAGACGAGCAGGTAGGTAATTAAGGACCCAGCGAGTCGGGATGGAGTAAATACAATTATTATCACCCCCGGGGAAGAGTCCACCTGCTTGAATTGCTCTGATAACAGGTGCTGATAGGATTGTATCGCAATAAAACAGGGTTTCCCGCCAACAGAAGCTCAAAGGTAGAGTAACATTTATAGTCTAAACAAGGATGAGGCAGAATTAATCAGTCAGCATACACTGTCTATGTTGCAACTTGCAGGACAGGGGAAAAGATAGCAGCAAAGCAATTGTTTTAATGTCATATGAGGACACTCTATCCTGCTTGCCTACACAGGCAAATTACATTATTCAGTTTCTACTGTAGGAGTACTGGAACAGTTCAATGAACAGTATTTGTGACTTGCTTACAATCATAAAGGTCACTTTTTGTTTAGTATACAGTAATGCTTCACCATGTGCGTGAAGACAAAAGGATATACCTAGCATGGCTATTTAGAATCAATTATCTGGTTAAGAAAGACCTGAGAAAAGGCCTGTTCTGGTCAGCTGTCCTCAATATGCCTATCCCCAGGGGATGGAGTTTATAGATTTATCAGCATTTATTAGCTCCACAGTAAGGTTAGAGAGAAAGAGAGCCAAACCGCTCAATGCCCATCTGATGGATTGGTTACTAAATGTTAAATGGTAACAAACCCTCTATACACAAACTGTGTCATTTAATGTATGGACTTCAAGACCAGCAGGCCAATTCACTAACATCAAGATGTTTCTTTCTTCAGTTGGGCTGTTTTGATCACACACACACACACACACCCACACCCTGAAGCTCTGAGGTTGAGCTCTGAACAGAACAAACTGGTTGGTTTTATTGTAGCCAGTTCGCCAGAAGTTATGACCCGAAATATATAGTACAATTTCACTTCTGTGGTTGTTTTTAATTATATTGGGGAAAGGCACAAGGAAAGCATTAACATCTCACTGGGAAGTCGATGATATTGGAAGAATGTCTATGAAAGTTTAATAGTTTCCCAGAGAATAAATAATTTACTGACATCTTCGACACCAGCACACTCTGGACATTAAAATGTGATGTCTGCACAGCAAAATCCCACTGCCCATTGCATGGCAATTAGATAGTAGGTACAGTTCGCACACATTTGAAAACATACCTAAAATACTACAAATTTTTGGTACAGGTACCCAATGGTAAAGTGACCAAGTTTCAGGGGTGTTGTGATCTAGTACCTTCTCACACAGATGTTCTCTCAGGTACCAACATTTGTACGGAGTACTAGTACCAACAACACTTTACTTATTTCCCTTAAGAGTGCAGACCAACCCTATGTGTATTTGAGCCTTGCAGATCACACACCTATCTACAAGTGCTTGGCTATTTGTGGTGTGGTAATAATAGATGATGATGTAGCAGTCAATACCTTCTGGCATGCTCCTGTTAAGTTAATAATTACAAGGCCAAACCATTCATTTCGGACAGACTTTTCTCCATTTGAGATGCACATTCCACTTCACTAAATCAAACCTAAATCCAACCTAAAGCTGCCGTTGGGAGAATTTAGTACTTGACCAGAGCTAGTTAAGGAAAGAGAGCAAGAATGTGTAATTCAACAACCCAACAACCCCCTCCTCTGCTCCTTCCATCTAGCCCGTTGTTCTGCCATTGCAAAGCCCATTGAAACTTTTGTTTTGTGCGTGCGTGCGTGCGCACACGCATTCATTAGATTGTCAGGCAAGGTGGAGTTGCTGGACCAACAAGGCCGTGATTGGTCAGAACCACATAGAGGTGGGGGCTGTCAACCTGAGCAGATATTCTCATGGAGCATTTCACTCATTGATAGCAGATGGGTGAATATGACATTTATATTAACAAATTACATTCATAAATTTGCAACCATGCCAATTAACGGCATCAGCATTGTGTAACCAGTCATGACATTTTAAAAGACATTTGTGTTCCTAAGATTCACTTCCAATGGTGTGCAGATCGCCTTGACTGTGTGTGTGTGTGTGTGTGTGTGTGTGTGTGTGTGTGTGTGTGTGTGTGTGTGTGAATAAACATGTTTTGAGTGTGTTCCTGGTGGGCTTTAGAGATTGAGACACAAAGGTAGCAGTGTGGGGAAAAGCTAGCACAACACAGGGCTGCTTCTGTTTACCCTTGTTGATGCCTGAATGCTTCTAACCAAACGCCACAATATCGGACAACATAAAAGCCCATTTCTTCAGCAACTGTTAATCACATAAAACCCCAAAACAATAACAAAGAAATGTGTTGACTCATCCCCATAGGTATTGTGCACAAAGATTACTAGAAAAACTATCAATACATGTTCCCCTTGATTTTAATATGTTTACTGTAGTGTACCACAGCCACTTCTTCATATTAAGAATAATTATCCTTTACGTTAACTTAAATATATGTTTCCATGAATAAAGAATTCTGGTCAAATTCCAGATTTTAACAACATGCCAAGTTATTTTCCATAAAGGATTAAGCAACAGAAACACACACACACAGGGTCATGAAATGTACACAAGGAAAGCACCCATAACAGGAGTAATGATATTAACATTTAGCTTATGTGAATTCAAAGTAAACAATGCGCTGGATCAAAATGCTGCCACTACAACTGTGTAAATTAACAGGTCAACTGATGATTATTGCATTTAGCAGCCTTGAATTATTGCTCTTATTGAATGATACAGTATCTTATGCTAGCCTAGTCCACAATGCCATTATCTCATGCATACATGAAGTAAATCCACCATGTCCAAATGTCTGCTCTTTCCCTAGAGTTGATACACTGCAATGATTTTCCATCACCTAGGAAAAGCATTCTAAATGCCTAATCAATCGCCGCTACTTTTTTATGCAAGTTTGAGCAATTTAATTTGAGGAAAGCATGCCTGTTGTCTTTGTCTAAATGAAAATAGTGTTGGATTTCACAACATTATTTTCTTTTACAAGCTAGCCTACTCAAAGTACCCAAATGAAAAATGCTGTTGCAATTAGTGAGGCTCAGCTGGTGTTGACCAGTAGCAGCCTTGAGGCATTGCACTGAATAATTAAAAATGAGTAAAACAAAATAAAAAAAGAACACGGTTCTGCAGCCAGTTTCTGGTCTGTAGTAGTTAACAATGAATATGCGACAGGAGTCATAAAATGCTAACCCGACATGCCAGATGAATTGTCACAACTCCATCTGGGGAGCCATCCATTGAAACTGTTTGTAATGGGCAGGTACTTAAAACTTGGCAGTTGATTGGATGAACCATCTGGTCGTTTTCGCTGTCGGCACACCTAAACCACGCCCGTATAGCTATAAACATGACGCTGATTTGAAAGTGCAATTGCTACTCAGACACATTAAAAATAGATAAATATTGTGTGCTTATGACATTTTTTATTGTGATAACATTTTTTACCATATCACCCAGCCCTAATTCATAATGATTCCTAGGCTTTGCAGACTGATTCTCAGTGTGACATTAAACATCCCTTTATTTAGATACTCACTGATCTTTTAACAAAGATTTTATGCACTGCTCATTTATGGATTGTGCCTTCTCCAACATAAACTCACTCAAGCTAACTCACAGCTAAATGTTACCTCCAGCTAGCTCTCTAAATGTATATCATAGCACACTATTCATGCACACATGATATGATGTTTTGTATTAGCCCATTCAAATGTCTGAAATGAGGAAGAACTGAATAAGGAATTGAGGATTAGAGCTATGGAGAGAAGTACGTTTTGGGAGTAAATGTGCTGAGTCGCCGACTAGGACAGGCAGCAACTTAAATCAACATCACAATCTGTCTGACAAACACGCGCACACTACATACACACCGCTTTTAAACTAAATCACTGTAGTTTCACTTCTCCAACTCCCCAGGGTTCCGCTCTCTTCATTCTGTCATCTAAATGATGGCACTTCAATCGTTCCTACAACTCGCACCCACGCTTTCTGCCACCTACACAGCACACTGCCATCTGCACGCGGGCAGACGTGCCAATCAGACTCTAGAGGCCACAGTGCCTCCTGAGGCAAACACGCCACTTCCTGTTTTGAGAACCACACCAAGATGCTGCTGGTCGTAAGCATGAATGCACACAAATCACATACACTACTGATTCTACGACTCCTGGTTACTACGTGCAAGAGGTGTTAACCCTATACACGTTTCACTATTCAACATTCATGTATATTTTTGAAGTCACAATAAAATTATTCTTTAATATGTGCAACAATTATTTTCACAAAACTACACCCAATGCCTCCGATTCCACTCTGCCCATTTGTGTGGTATGCAGCTAAACTCACTGATTGGTGCACCTGTGTGCATCTGTGCACCTGACTTAGAAAGGCCATAACTGAGTGTGTATTTGTGAGAGTACGTCAAAGTCATAGCAGAGAAAGAACAAATACATTTCTGCCATCACATCTTACATTATTTACCATGAGGCCATTAGGTTCATTGTAAACTGTGAATCACTGTAAATTATTATTGACTTCATTTAATACATTAGAGTAGGGCTGCACGATTATGGCCAAAATGCTAATTATGATTATTTTGATCAATATTGAGATCACGATTATTTATCACAATTATTCATTGATTTTATGAACGATATAATTTTATTGCACTCACATTATAAACAGACCAAATGCATTGTAGTAAATTACAGCATACACACGTGAATGTTTGCAACACAAATATGCGACGTATCCTACATATTGTATTCGCTTCAAGGCTGATTATGTTTCGCTTTCGCCAGGCGATTATGCTTATCAACCAACCATTGATGTCAAATAACAACAGTGGAACTGTTTACTTTTTACTCAATCAGTAAGATGAAAACTATGGCTGGAAAGTTCGAAGGCACCGTTTACATAGTTTACGGTACTGTTTTTGTGAATGTAGTAGTCCCTGATAATCCGCCTGGAACGCAAAGTACTGTAGCCTTGCTGTTTTTCTTTTTGACGAGTGAAGGCAGAGCTGCAGCTACACTTCTATAGTACCGTATGCATCCAGGTTGGATATCCGGTACTTACGGTACTGTACAAAAACGAGTACCATCATGTTTTCAGAATTTTGGTATCGACTTGGTATTTTTTCTTGTGACATCCATACTTTCTATTACTTTTCTACTCGGACTGCTGCCTCGCAACATCCAGGAAGGTTTTGTACACCCACATGCTGTTGTTTGAGGGTGCGCGGGAAGCCAAATCAGCTGCTGTTGGCGGGTGACTAGGAAGCGCTTGATTTGATACAAGGCAGAGTTTTCTATGAGCACAGCACGTATTTTAAACAACAATATCGTAGTCGATCATGTTTTATTCAATGGTTGAAGCCAAAATCAAAATCGAGATCGATATTCGATTTATTGTGCAGCCCTACATTAGAGCATACACGATTCAGTTTAAACTCAGTAGAAATGTAGTGGTCCCAAAAAAGCCACTACTTTAAAATGGTATCATAAAACAGTTACTATTTTGACCTCCTCTGTAGTACTTATATTAAAGCCTGAACATTTGTCCTATAAGCCTGGTCCTTGGAAAGACTGAGGTTCTTCTAGGTCTGCACACTGGCTCGAATGAAGGCAGTTCCAAGAAATCTGTGACAGAGCTTGGAGCCAGGCCTACAATTAGCCTAGTTCTAAAGTGAACAAATATTCACTCAAGCGTTAACAGCCTAAACACAGAAACGCACATGCACAAAACATCTGCCTATTTGAAAGTCAAGAACATCCCTTTGAACAGATGCCTACCAGCCTAGGGGGAAAAAACGCAAGACAGCACACAGACAATGCTGCCACGAGCAGGGAGAGATGGACTGGAAGGAGAGAAACCCCTAGCTAAAGTCCCACGAGAATCACAAAGAGTGAAGATGAGTCATTCGGCTGAACTGAGATTGGAGCAGACTTCCTTCCCTCGGGTAGCAAACCTTTTATATTCCTGGTCAAAGATGAGACCCACAGTAAGGACAAAATCATTAAAGCTTAAGGTGTCACATGAAAACAGGTTTGAAGAGCTGGGCTTTGTCAACTACCTCATCCAAATTTGGAATAGAGAAAGAGTGTGTGGATGACGATGGTCACCTAAAAAAAGAAAAGAAAAACACACTGTAGGACCGAGCCCCATCTGAAGGGCTTTGAGATAATATGTTCTGACAGGCTGTTGGGACCTCAGGCACAAAACGTCTCTCGCTCTCTCCACAACCCTCCCTGGTAGAGGCGTCTGGGGAACGGTACATCCAGAAGGAAGCAGCTGCCTGGAAGACCTACCGACAGTTAGTATCTCCCTTTTCCTGTGAGGTGTGGCCTGCCTGACACACACATCCAGGCCGTGACAGCTGGTCAAACAACACAACAGAGGGTGCAAAACAGAACAACATTCCACCTGCGGATGCATTTGGGGATCCTGGAGATGCTATAAATGCAATTGAGCAGTGTTTCTTCAACGGACCAGAGCTAAGGAAACAACACCGTTGCCAACTATTATCCTAAGCAATGGGTGTGCAGCGAAAACACCAAAAGTTCCTTTCGAAGGAGCTCTACGCTTCTCCCAGATTCAACTTTGCAACAGCATTCTTTCTCAACTCCCCTGGCAACGGTCTCTCCCTTAGAGTCTCTTTAAAGGCATGTACTGTAACACACACACACACACAGGGTGCTTGTATAGTGGAGCCCTTAAACTAATTAGGAAACAATGTGTTGCTCTAATTAGAGAGAGAACAGGCTCTGTGGGGCCGGTAATGTCTTTGCACCACCTGCCTCCTCTTGCCTTTGGGAAAGGGGAGCCAGGGCCACTCTTGGGGGTGGGTGGGCTGAGCAACACAATCTGATGTGCCGCTATAACAATAATACAAAGGCGGGACAACAGAGGACTGAGTGAAAACAAGAAAAAAAAAAAAACGAAGGCGGCATCCCATCCCATTAATCGTAGCAGACGAGAGGCAGGAAGGTGAGGTGGCTAGGGTGACTAGACGGAGACGGCCTTGACGCCGGACCCAGGGTGACGGCCGTGTGAAACCCTAGCTAGCGCGCTCTTGCTAAATTAAGTCCCCAGGCCACGGATGGCTGATGGATGATCCCGGCCCTGTGAATATAACAAGACATCCTGGCGCCCCACACACACACAACCTTACGTATTCTACGCGTGCTCGGTCACCGTGGATGTCCCATTCAACCTAAGGCAGCTACACATTCATGCTTATGGCGGTCTACACTTATATTCCTTCAATGTGTTTCTCAGGCTGAAATATGTATATTGTAAAGGCATATTGGAGCTTGCAAAGACCTGCAGGTACAAAATACACAAATATAAACTTTGAATAATACAAAATATAAAAAAATATACCATGAACGAAATTAATTGAAACAATATCCTAATACTTTAAAGATAGTTTGACAATAGGTCTACCAAGAGGCATATCAATACTGTTATAGGATCAAGGATCAGGTTTTTAATGAATGCATGTGCTTGATAAAAGTAAGCGATGCGGTATTCAGTTATTCAAACTGTTGAGGCTAACTGTTTCCATAACCTGACATTACCGTAGCAACATACGTCATTACGAGCGTTAGTAAGCATATATGCTGCTTATCCCGTTCCAGTCATTAATAAAGTATGACAAATTAAAGCAAGCTGTAAGAAAATGCTAACACAAAACTAGTTATTGTACAAGAATAATTACAGTCATGCTCAATAATAGCAACATTATGAAATCCTTATCAGCGATATTAACACTTACTCCAAATGTCGCACCCTCGAACAAACCCACATACTCATCTTGGCTATCGTCCAAGTTACTGCTTTAGTTAAATCATCTCTGTATTCTAGTAATGAAACAGCTTCATAATATAAGCAGGATGGGTGTTGCTACAATACTAGCAGTTCTATAGTATAAACACAATGTGTCCAGATGGACTAGATCCATAATGGCCATAATGGATGCTGATCAGTCGACTATATTGTGTGTCAAGGCAAAGCTCAAGGCTTTTGAGGATCCACAGTACTGTTAGTTAGCGTTAATAGGCTAACGCATCTGTTGAAGCAAAGCACCAAGCCAATGAAAAGTTCCTATTTAAAAATAAAAAGGACTTTCCAAACAATGTTCTTTTGTAATGGTTTACACATTGACTCACTAGATTAAGAGGATAGTGCAGGGCACCTTTTTACTGTGTTGGGATTTTGGGGTTTTGAAACAGAGCAAAGTCCAGCATTTTATTGCAACATTTATTGCAACTATATATAAACACTGAAGCCAAACAAAAGCTTTGACTTTGTTATATAATGTATTACTCAGGATTACAATTGGAAAGAGATTGTTTTAATCCATGGTGCACCAGAAAACAATTTAAGCCATAACAACAATGTGTGTAAATGTGTTTTTAGATAGCTTGTGAGCTTCTTTGGATATTTAGATAAAGATGTGGGGGCAACATGGCCACTCAAGGTTCCTGGGGTTAGGAATCATCTGCATCCTTGGGCACCTTTGCTGGGGTGTCAACCGCTGGAACAACAGAGGGTGCAGTTTGTCCACAGTATCAGGTTAGCTACAGACTAGCATGTTGCATGTGCTCACTGGCGTCTACACTGGATGAGGTCACGTAGGACTTTAGAGCAACACAGTGTGAGAGACAATGGCCCCATTCCCAAATTCTGTACCCAAACCCCACCCTCCAAACCTCTAAATAAATTAAAGTGTGAAAAAGGTTCTCTCTCTCTCTCTCTCTCTCTCTCTCTCTCTGAGATATTTTATATCACCTTTGCTTTAGACCCTCTTCACAGTATAAAGACATGCCTTTACTGTCGAGTAATACACTCTGACTTGTCTGTTTGCCCCTACCTCAGACTCTGTCGATGTCTTCACCTCAATCTATCTTTTGGACTCTCTTCCATCCCTCTTGAGTTTTATGTCTTCTTCAATAACAGTCTCATTCTGTGTTATTTGTACCAGCTTGCAATGGTGCTGTGTGCGTGTGTGATGGGTTGGCGGGTGTGAGAAGAGAGTTTGTGTGTGTGTGTGTGTGTGTGTGTGTGTACAAAGGAAAGGACAGAAATCTAGTATTTGTGTGAAAGGGAAATCACACACACAGAATAGTCATGCAGCCATTTGATTCAGTGGTCTGAAAACCAGCGAAAACTCATTCTCAGATTATATGTGAAGACACTAATGCCAACCACTTACTCAAATAAAATAAAACAAGTATGACATTTAATAGAAAATGCATTATTAGTAGGTTTCTGAAGATGAAAAACCGAGAAGGTCGTTGGCCCTGTGTAGCGGTGGCCAGCCGGTAGCTGTGCGGTGCTAATCCTCACTCTCCGACACCTCATAGGACGTTCTGGCGATG
>JAODLL010014587.1:3228-28288 GCA_026546735.1 Forbesichthys agassizii | reverse complement strand
TTTATCCCTACCCCCCCCCCCCCCCCTCTCTCTCTCTCTCTCTCTCTCTCTCTCTCTCTCTCTCACAAACGCACACATACACACTGAAGAATCGTCCGACTCAAGATGTTACAATGAAATAATTAATTGGAAAGCTAGCAACTGTGCTTTGAGCTTCATCATACTAGGCCAACTGACCCCTACCTCAGCCAAAGCATTATTTCTAAGATAACATCGATCTGAATGGGCATGTGTGTTTGTGTGTGTGTGTGTGTGTGTGTGTGTGTGTGTGTGTGTGCGTGTGTGCGTGTGTGTTTGTGTGTTTCAGCGCTCATTAGCTCATAAAGGAAATCATTAAGTCCACAGAGCGTATCCCCGGGGCTTGAGTTTGAGAGACACCAACATCTAAGGTCAAAAATGCTGTTTGCTCTCCAGAGCTAAGCTCTAGAAGGTTTCACTATGTCAGCAGTGAGTCTCAGCACTTTGAGATGGAGACCTATCCTTGGATGAGTGATTGAAATTAACAAGAAGAGTTTGCAGAAGTGAGCAAAAATATCAAATGGTGACCTAATTTATCATCAGAACTGGATTAGACCTAAACATGATTTAATTGGTACATGGCACATATGCCTGTGAGATAATAATAATAATAATAATAATAATAATAATAATAATAATAATAATAATAATAATAATTCAATTATTTGGTTGGCATGGTTTGAGATGTAACGTATCAGAGAATTCATCAGAAAGAATAAACAAACGTATTTGTCTGATCAATACCATTTAGCCTATTGCCTGATGAAATAGCAAGCAATGCTGTAATATACTTTTACAGTGCTATGATGAATAGTCAAACTAATTACAACATAATTCTGAGTGATCACAGCATAAGATATGTTTAATTAGATTGGATTAGAAGTGATTTAAGTTAAGATAAAATAGTGTCAAATAGAATGTTTTATGCCGGGTTCAGAACAAGACTTTAGTGCAGTTTATTATCACCATTTGATCTAATGTGAATGATCAACTGATGTTATGGTGTCTGTTAACTAAAGTAGCGATGATTAATATACAGTGCCAATATAGTTTTTATTACATGCACACAAACTTTTGACCTTTTACAAATTACAAATGACAAATGACAATTGTATAATTTAGTGACTTTTATGTGAGTGTAGTTACAAGTTACTGTAAAAGGTAGTAGGCATACTGTAATTAGACATGACAGAATATTACCATTATACATATTACCTTTAAAGTTCACATACAAAATAAGATAACATTTCTCAGTTTTAACATTATGAGAATTGTAGCTAACCACTCACAGCTACTCATTACAAAGTGTTAGCATAAAGTTGAGCAGTACCACTTAAGCACTGCATCCCGCGCGACATCTGAAGCACAGCAGCGTTTCTGTAGCATGTCTCCATGGTGTTAGGACCAGGGCCAGAGTATCTTGCCTGCCTGGCTCCCACAAACAAGTGCTGCACCGTCTGTGTCAGAAACACAAAACCAAGTACTAATGTGATGTCTTCATGCTGCCAACCGCTCCGATTCTAGTAGAGAACCTCTCCAACCTTGGGCTGCCTTTTGTTTCTAGAAGCTGAAGGCTTCTGTCTGTGTCCACTGAGTGCTGTTGAGTTGTCTCTTCATCTCTGCCGTTCTGTTTCTGCATTCACCGTACCGTGCATGCTCACCTGTGCACACATTCTCTCCCACTGGCTGATACACATACGGTACGTGGGTTGCTCTTTCTTTACCCCTCCTAAAGCATTTAACCGTATGGCCGTGCAGGCACCACTCACACAATGCTAAAAGGGTTATTAGAACATTATAAGGTTAATAATACAGCGATTGGCTTTGTGTGTGTTTGTGTTTGTGTGTGTGTGTGTGTGTGTGTGTGTGTGTGTGTGTGTGTGTGTGTGTGTGTGTGTGCGTGGGAAGAAGAATTGAAATTGTTGTTGAACAAGCATAATATGTGGTTTCATGTAAGGTTTGGGATCCGATATTAATGACAGAGTCAGTTAATGACCCTCATTATGTGACTCTGTTGTCAAATGAATGTGTGATCGTACTCCATGTCATGCACATTATGAGAGATATAGGTGGTAAATGTTGTCATACACCAGACATGTTTCACTATGTGACATGTCCTCTGATTAAAACGTGAGCCAGACCATGTTATGGTTCAGCAGGCAATTGTCCTCTCCCGTCACCATGGTGCCCTCCATATACTACCCACGAATGTCAGAAAGTTAGTCATGAATTATTCCATTGCCCCTGGGAAAACTGAAGGTTATCAACAGCTACCGGACTGTGTTACTGGTTCTTGGCCAGGAACTGGACTGCAATATTTCTTTCTCAGCTCCCGGTCAAGTATGCTGGGTAATATACAATGATAGAAAATTGTCTACTGAGATTTGCTATAGCATTTACACTTACTATACCACCATTATTCTATTACGGCACTTAGTTTGAGACCAATATGAAGCCATTTTAAAAGCCTGTGAATGCAATGTGAGTTGGACTGCTACAATATATGCCAATGTTTATTGTTTTCACTGAATTGCTAATTTGCTTACAGATTTATGATTTAGTTTTTGTTTGATTTGCTCTATTTGATACTAACTCTATTACCACTTGACAGTTATTCGTTTAGTTAACACAGCAAACAACATTTATCTGTGAACCTCAATACAAGTATTAAAAAGCCGGCTGTGAGACAGTGTGACTACCTGCAATGAAGGTGTGCGTGTGTGTGTGTGTGTGTGCGTGCGTGCGTGCGTGTGTGCGTGCGTGTGTGTGTCAGTGCGTGTGTGTTGTTTTTGTTTATTCCATGGGATAAACCCCTTGAGATGTATCATCTCGATTTCAAGGGGGTCCTAACAGAAAATACAGAAAAACAAAAAGTAAATATTTATAAAAAATGATAATAGTACAATTAAATATTAATTCATTAAGCAGTTAAGTGGAAACAAAACAAAACTATAAATTATTATTAAAAATTATAAATTATATTAGTTAATTAAACAACCATGTTTTAGCCACATAAAGGCCATGAGCATAACATTTTCTAAATAATTGCATGAAGAATGTAAAATACTGTAACATTGCCTTAAACATGAGCTATTTATAACATAATAGGACGATATCATATTTTTAAACATGGGACATTATGTCAGAGATAGCATATTTAAAGGTATTTTGTTCCAGTCTAAAGGAGCCTTGAACATGAATGCTCTCTTACACATTTCTTTTCTGACTGCAGGAATAGAGAAGTCGTGTGTATGTATGTGTGTGTGTGTGTACAACAGGTACAGGTGCTGTATAGAGAGCTGTCTCTTCAGCTTGTGTCTTCACATACACACTAGTCCAGAGGCACGTGCCTCAAAGCTGTTGAGCAAGCAGCTCATACCTCTATAATAGAGTCTATTAGTATTGTGGTTTGTGTATTTTTCTATTGTTTTTCATATCTAAATAAGTGCAATGTCACAAAGACTTACTGGTTACTAGACTATGGATATAGAAATGTCTCAAAAGTATTTGTAAATGTACCATAAGCCACAAATTCCACAATTTACAAATGTGCTTTGCTATCCAACACAACACAAAATTCCTTACTAGTCACTTGTAAGATTGCATTTATTATAATGTGCAAATATATTTGTAAATAAATCATATGTAATTTATAGAAATACATTTTACTTTGTGTGTGCGTTTTTAAATGAAATGTCATTTGTGAATCTGCATTGGTCAGTTGCCTGATACACGCATGCATTCCGTCTTATAATGTCGTAATTTTAAAGTAAAAATAAGACATTTGAGATATTCCTCTCTCCATATTAGCCTGCTGTCTTCAGCATTAGTGTGATGCCCCCATGGATTTTCATGGATTGTTTTTTTTTCATGCCTAACTAGCTCTAGGATTATATTCAGGATCAGTCGTGGACCAATCAGCTCTCGTGAAAGTTTCATATTCTCTGATGTACTGAATCCACTATCCCCATCCCAACCAATTTAGGATCACAAATTGCGGAAAGAGCAGTGCTAGAGCAAGAGTCTTTAGAGATATCCAAAATGTGCTCTGTTGGACATATTTTCATGCCATTGCTTTTTGGCTTGATAATAGTTATATATTCTCCATATTTCTTCATTATAATTTTTTGCTTTTGCCTCTGCTCTGGGAAACTCCTCTGACCTCTCCCATGATTGGCTATTTGCCTCAAACGGCACGCTTAAACTTGCACATGCCCAGGACAGGGATTAATCATAGTTGACAGAGAAAATTGTTAGCTAGTATCACGCCATGAAAAAGCCTTATTTGCATTTGTTGTTGAAGATTACAATATGTTGTTTAGTATTGAATAATTGTGATATACAGTAAGGCCTGCTTTGTGGGTTTTGGCATATAAATATGATGAATAAATAGGCAGTTCTAGAACAAGTAGAAAACTGTTTGTATGTGCTTGTGTGCGTGTGCATGTGTGTGGCAGTCCTAAACAGTTTTCCTTTATTATTCCACATAGGGCCTCATTAACCACAAGTATGTAACTGAAATAACACATTACACGAGGACCTGCTAATGTAGCTATTGACAATCACTGTTAATGCACTTTGGTTTGGCTTTCATGTGCCTGCCTAAGAATATGATACTATGTTTAGAACATTTACACGGTCAGGATTATGTAGATTCATCAAAAACATATACTTGAAGCATATGCATATTTGTTGTTGTTGATCAATTCACAAGAAGTAGAGAGACAAAAGGCTTTGCAGAGAGAAATGTTCTCTCATGTACATTTAACATCTCTATTTGAAATCCAAGAGAAAATAATATACAGATATTTTTTCCATTTCACAGAATTTCTCTGGGAACCACTGTGTCATTTATCCAGAGCCAAAGGGCTCTGCACCAGCTAAACAGTCATAAAAAAGGCATTTCAAATTGGACAGTGTATTGAGAAATTGTGCCTGATTTGCATAAGAAGTCTTAGTAAAGATCCGGCTATAATGGACACTGTTTGAAGTGCAGTCTGTGAATGCTTTGTCCTGTCTCTTAAATCCAAAATCTCTGCCCAGCATTCAGCCTGTTTGGGGATATTTTTTGCCTGACTTAACATTGCTTAGTTATTCTTACCTGTGTTTACTCCCATACAGCTGCAGGCTCCTTTGACCCTGTAGCTATAAACATGCTAATTATCATCTGCACAGAAACCCAAGCAGAAGCTCCTGTCAGTGCTAAAGAGACAGGGTTATCAGCCAACACACACGTATTGTACAAACTCTCTATCTCTCTCTCTCTAATTGCTCTACATGTACATCCATTACAATTATACCACTAAAGTCAAAATTCTGACTTTATAGTCAGAACTCTCAGAATACATTTTTCACGTGGCCCTAATCCTCTTCCATTTATTTAACTATTCAACTATTTAATTAATTGGTCACACTGTCATTGTGTATGTGAATCAGTCAGCCGCTTGGCACAGACATGCACACGCACACACAGATGCTCCTTAGCATGGAGTGCTACTGGTATCTATTGTACCGCTGCTCTTTGTGACCAATACGTATACAGCACGCTGTCACTTTCAGCTGCTGCATAGGAGTGAATAGTTCATGTCTGATGATAGTTTGACACAGGTTGTTCTCTACAAAGTATTACGCAGGAGAAGAAACCTGAAAAAGCCTATACCCCAGCTACTGCGAAAACCGAGAGTACCTTCCACAGCACTGCAGGGGTTTTTCTGTAAAAGGTTGACAGTGAAACGTTGCTCACTCAGATCTCAGAGTTTATGAACTCTTTTCAGGCATGATATAGTATATTTCTGCTATGCGGAGCTCCTGCATTGCTTGTTGGTTTGAGTGCAAAGGGATTTGTGTGTATGTGTTTGTGTGTGTTGTGTGTGTGTATGTGTGTGTGTGTGCGTGTTTGTGCGCCGGGGCTCTTCTGAACTGTGCTGCTGGAGATGGCATTTTAGCATGCAGGGGAGAGCAGTTTCCCTGTCTGTGCACTTTTCTCTCCCCGCCACATTCCCTCACCCCGGGCCTGTCATGCCTCAGTGATTCCTCTCTCCTCTCCCATCCAGACGTGTGTGTGTGCGTGTGTGTGTGCGTGCTTGAGTGCATGCTCAGCTTGTAAATGTGTCCACTGTGAAAGCAGGAATGGGTTGTGCTAGGCAAGATAACCTCTCTCCTGATAAACCTGGCCAGGCTGTAACAGAGCCACCCTAAACGCACACCGTCTAAACGCCGCTCAAACTTCTCTATACTTGTTTGTGTTACACTGGTGGTTAGTACTTCTTGTTCTTTCCTCCCCCCCCCTCTCTCTCTCTCTCTCTCTCTCTCTCTCTCTCTCTCTCTCTCTCTCTCTCTCTCTCTCTCTCTCTCTCCAGATAATGTACCCAGGACGTCTCCCCCTTCAGCAGAGGCAACAGCCGGGAACACAGAGGGAGTCGGCCCGAGAGGCAGGGACTCTGGCGGAGGGACAGGAGCGCTCCTGCATTCGGTGCTCGCTCACAAAGACCGGCTCCTCTCTCAGACGGGGGAGATGCTGCCCTCCGCTCTGCCCCAGAATCTGCTGCCTCTCCTGGGCAGAGGACTCAGCGTGGGCTCCCATCCTGGGAGTCCCTCTCCAGAGCAGCAGGGTGGGGGTCCACTGCCCAGAGTAAAGCCCCCTACGTCAGCCTCAGGCCAGGACCAGACCACTAGTGCGCCCGCGGAGCCTGTCCCCGCCAGCACCCATGCTCAGCTCAGCACCTCAGAGGGCCCAGTGGCCACGCAGACCTTGTGGAATGCGGATGAAGCCACCACAGTCGCCACGACAACAGCGGAGAAGGACATGGGAAAAGCGGCTCCCGTGCCAGGTGGGGGGAGGGGGGGACCATTGTCTGTTACTGACAATAGCTAAAGCATCCTTGATTACCAGACAAATAAGGGCTGGTTCACACAAGCTACAAGGATGCAAACGCATCGGGCGTGGAGGGTTTGATGCGTACGTGTGTAGCCTTGTGTTGTTCTCATTGTGTTGTCCTCATTGTGTTGTCCTCATTTGTGTAACGCAAAACGCAAGCACACCTGCCGTTCCATCTGACATGGCTCAGAGCACCAACACGCTGAAAATACACGCGTAGCACTTTCCTTTGCGATCGAGTCCACGTTGCTTGCGTATGCTATGAACCAGGCCTATCACCTAATACTTTACCCACTGTAGGTGTGTACAGTACTGTACCGTAGCATATATCTCTCGCTGTTGCACGAACGACAGCATTTCCCCTCTGGGACGAATAAAACATTATCGTAATGTAAGGGCCTTTGGAAAATGTAACGGCCCTTAAATAACCTCAATTGTTTTGAGTGGTTTTGTCATTTTTAGACAAGCGCGTTGATGTTGACAATTATACGTTTATTGTGCGTGCCTTACTTTTGCTGCAGTGGCTATAATTACTGTGAAACAATCTGTAGGTTGACGGAGTGTTTATTACATATACACCTTAGGGATTGTTATTGCCTTGCATGCTGTATATGAAGTGCATTCATAATGATACAGTTCCTTTACTCTCACCAGTTTCATATTCAGAGTGCATGGTGAATTTCTCTGACCCGGAGGGATACATAGACTCGTCTGACGACCCCCCTCTGACAGATGGTGCATTCCTACACTGCACCTATACAGTGATAGTGTACACAGGATACGGAGTGGAGCTGCAGGTATGTTATATACTACTGTATATACTGACAAACAGACCTGTGAAGACCTCTACGCTGGTACTGTGGCTGGTATTGTATGGTTTATTGAAGGTCACAGGGATAAAGTAGGTCTAAATGCACGTTATCGTTTCTAAAACAAAATGAAGACAAGCATATAGCAGACTCACTGCGCCCCAACAAATTAAGGGAATTATTTTAATTTTGTTTAAAAAGTTAATTTAATGTAGCTATGCTTTGTGGTTGTCAACGTATGTGTCATGATGAAGGAAATATGAAATGACATTGTCACAAATTCCATGAGATTTGATCTTGTATTATTAATTATTTTATGAAACCTTTATTTTAGCAGGAAAATTACCCACTGAGATTAAACATATTTTCCATGAATGTCATGGTCAAAGTGGGCATCAACCAAACAAATACAACACATTGAATCAGAATACAACAACTATATCATCCAATGCCAATAAATAACCATAAAATCGGCTACAGTTAATAAAATAAAAGTATACTATTTTAAAAACAGGATAGGTATTCTTTAATAATTTACATTTTTACAATGCACTTTTACATTTCTGTATAAACACTGGGAACCTCCAATTAATAGACATTTCGTGATCTACTGTGCAGAACACAGTGATGAGTGAGCACTCTACATTTTGTAATGAACCTTTTAAAGCACCACTGGAGGCAGTGTCCAGAAAAGCAAATGACAGAGGCCTCCTACTGGAAGCCTCTGGTATAACAGCTACTCATATTCTTCTCTCTCTGCCCCCAGGTGAAGACGGTGAACTTGACAGAGGGGGAACAGCTCTCCATTCGGGGGTTTGACAGCAGGGGAGGTCTCCTTGTACTGGCCAATCATACGCTGCTGGTGGAGGGCCAGGTGATCCGCAGCCCCACCAACAGCCTGTCTATCTACTACCGCTCCACGTCTGAGGGCGCCATGGGAACCTTCCAGCTGCACTATCAGAGTGAGTCTACGCACGCATGCATGCACGCACACACACCAGTAACCGTAGCCTCACACCAGTAACCGTAGCCTCACACCAGTAACCGTAGCCTCACACCAGTAACCGTAGCCTACTCATTTTACAGATTTACAAGACCTGTAAACAGCCAGACTCTGTTGTTAAGTTTTACTCAATGCAAGTTTAATGTCCAACTTGGTCATTGACTTACGTAGTTGATCGTCTTGCATGTCAATCAAAATACCTTGCTTGTCAGGTAGGCTAACGCATTTAGCCAGCACTGTGTCCCTGACGTTTGTAAAGGCTGGCTCTGCGAGACTATGAGGTACTCTCCTCCCCTCACTCAGCTTCTTGACTACGTTTTTAGCATTTTGGCAAGTGGTGCAGTGGGTGGAGTCAGGCTCAGAGCTGGGGCGAAGTTGCACTTGAACTGGAAATAAAAGAAGAAAATGTGTGGTAGAGCTCCACGCCACTAGGGGCAGTATGGCAGGGGAGATATTACTCCTCCCAGCACCTCCGAACCTGGAGATCAGCAGCTGGAGACAACAGGATGTTGACAGACAGGAACATCCCCAAACAAGTGGAGAGGGAAAAGACCATAAAGCCCTGCAGTGGGTCGTCAAGGCTACCAAGATACTCAGCAGTTCCCAGGTCCCAGCCATGAAAGACATTAATGAGCCTGTTCTCCCTCTTGCCCTCTAGTGGGCGCCATATGCCATATGCCCCAGAGGTCACACTGCCAGGCTCAGATACAGTTTCTTCCCCCAAGCTGTTACTCATGTGAACCCGGCTACTCTCTGAATACACCTCCCCCCCATCAAGCTGAGCCCCCTCTGAACCCTACAGGCCTCCCCTCCACGCTCTATCACCTTCAGCACACACATTGACACCCTGTTTCTGCACTTTTTTGATCTACTGCCGTATTTACAATGCCGTTTGCACACCACACAAACGTACACACAAGCCACACAGCATACAGTACAGTATATTACCTCGACCCTATAACATTCTCTATATTACTGTTTTGCTATGTATGACCGCATATGTCAGGATTTTTCTTTTCCTGTAAACTCTGCCGTCTGACACATTCATTTCCGCATGTGGTTTATAGATGCACAAACTGTTGTACTGTAACAAGAAGGATCTGGTTCCGCTGGAGTAGACAACATTAAAATCAATAGCGTAGCAGTGAAAATGCTACATTAAATGTGCTTCCACACCTGTAGTCTTCAGACTCAGCTGTGCCTTGCCAAGAAGGCCTCACTTTGGGGAGGTGTCAGTACTGGACCTATTGCCAGGGGGCACTGCCCGCTTCCATTGCCACATGGGCTATCACCTGCAGGGGGAGCCCTCGCTCACCTGCCGCAATGCCTCCCTGCCCATCTGGAGCGGCAAGGAGCCCAGCTGCAGGGGTAAGGCTAACAAAGACACTGTATATTTGTTACCAGAAATGTTTGCCAACTGTGCCTTGTCAGGGTTTATAAATAGCTCCACACATGCAGGAAAACAGGACGTACAGTAGATAATGCTTACAATATGTTTTCGTTAGCAGAATGGTTTGTTTCTCAATGTACAGTACCAAAGCTGCCGGCGATACCGTTTATATAACAAGAATCAATATTTTTGTTAAGGTATGTGAAAAATGCTAAACTGCTCGTTAAGCAATTTGTAGCAAAGTGGCTGTTAGCATTGGTGCATTTGAAGAGTCCATCTGACATCTTTTGTTTATTTAAATAATTTGTTCTATTTTTGGAAGACATGGCTTTTTATTCAGTGACAACCAACCTTTAAATTGTAATAAAGTTGAAAGTAGTAAAGCAAATATATAGAAAACTAATAAATACTGTGAATTCCGTTTGAATTTGGTAATGTCTACGTATTTTCAAATGGTCTCAGAGGTTATTGCAGCTGAACTCTGCTAAACTCATTTGTAGTTGGTGTTTTTCACCACATATGTGAACATAGACAGTTCAACACATAAGGGTGCAGTCGGGTTAAATATGGCTGCACCATGACTACAGTGAGAATGAATCATTGTACCCCCTGCCAGCTCTGTGTGGGGGCTCTGTGAGGAGTGCCACAGTGGGCCGCGTGCTCTCTCCCTCACCCCACCTGGGTCCTAATGCCACCCAGGACCGCTCCTGCTCATGGTCCCTGGAGGCCCCCAAGGGGCAGAGGCTGCACCTGCACCTGGAGAGACTGTCTCTGGGACCCACTGACAGGTGTGTGTGGGTGTGTGTGTGTGTGTGTGTGCTTGTGTGTTTGAGTGTGTGAGTGTGTGTCTGTCTGTATGTGTGAGTGTGTGTGTGTGTGTGTGTGTGTGTGTGTGTGTGTGCGTGTGTGTGTGTGCGTGTGTGTGTGCGTGTGTGCGTGTGTGAGTGAGTGTGTGTGTGTGTGAGTGTGTGTGAGGGTGTGTGTGTGTGTCTGTGAGGGTGTGTGTGTGTGTGTGTGTCTGTGAGGGTGTGTGTGTGTGTGTGTGTGTCTGTGAGGGTGGGTGTGTGTGTGAGGTGTATATGTGTCTCTGTGAGGGTGTGTGTGTGTGTGTGAGTGTGTGTGTGTGTGTGTCTCTGTGAGGGTGTGTGTGTGTGTGTGTGTGTGTGTGTGTGTGTGTGTGCGTGCGCGTGCACCTGCGTGTGCTAAGGTGTGTGTGTGCTGTCCTGCCTGCAGGCTGGTGCTGTGGAGTGGTCTGGATGCTAACTCTGTGGTGCTGTTTGACTCGGGCCGGGGCGGACCCATCCCCTTTGAGGGGGTCATCAGTGAGGGGCCGTCTGTCAGGATCCAGTTCATCACCGACCAGCCCAACCACAACACTGGCTTCAACATCCGCTACGAAGGTACAAGCACCTGCTCACCACTGTGTGCTCCCTGTGTGTGTGTGTGTGTGTGTGTGTGTGTTTACAATATGGTCCCTGTGTGTGTGTACTGTGTGCTCCCTGCGTCTACAGCCATACATGTACATGTGCACAGCCCTGGTTCCCCATGTTAGCGTTGCTCCCACATGCAGCTTTCGAGCGGGGCCATTGTTACGAGCCCTACCTCCAGAATGGTAACTTCAGCACGTCCGACCCATCCTACGGCGTGGGAGCTGTGGTCCAGTTCACCTGCGACGCGGGACACTCTCTGGAGCAGGGGCCGCCAGTCATCGAGTGCATTAACGCCAGAGACCCCTACTGGAACGACACAGAACCCCTGTGTAAAGGTACGCCGCTCTCAGGCTAGAAGTTCTTACTGGTGTCCTCGTAACGGATTATATTTTACTACACGTGTCCTTAGGCGCGCGTGTGTGTGTGTGTGTGTGTGTGTGTGTGCGTGTGCGTTTGTGTGTATCGCTGTGGCCTTTCCATAAAGTTTTAAAAGCAATTATTCTTTCAGTACAGCAACACTCATGAAACTACTAAAGAAAATCAACACAAATAATACTAATGTACCCTTGCCCTACTGCAAACACTAGTGCCTACTGGACACATCCATGTAATGTCTAATAATAATATAACAATGATCATTTCATAATACTGTAACTTCACAATGGCAATCATTTGTCTAATACCAAAACTGAATTTAAATAGAAGTGTGGTTTGGAGGTCCGCATACAAAATTTGCCCTCGTGACATGAGGAATTCGCCCTACAAATGCCAGGTGATTTGCTTGTGTTGTTTGAAATGTGTGTGTCCGTGCGTGCAGCTCTGTGTGGAGGAGACCTGTCTGGACCAGGTGGACTGATCCTCTCCCCCAACTGGCCTGAGTGGTACGGAGAGGGAGAAGACTGCAGCTGGAGGATCCATGTGGGGGAGGACAAGCGTGTGCTGCTGGACATTCAGCTGTGAGGAGGCTGTGCACGCACGCACACACACGCACGCACACACACACGCAAGCATACACACGCATGCACACGCATGCACACACACGCACACACGCACGCATGCACACGCACGCATGCACACGCACGCACGCACACGCACACACGCACGCACGCGCACACACGCGCACACACGTGCACACACGCGTTAGGTTACTTTTAAATGTAGCCCGTTACAGTTACTAGTTATATTATATTATAATCAGTAACGTAGTTTGTGGATTACCTAAATTTGGTAACATAATCTGGTTACTTTCCAATACTTTTAGATTACTTCACGCATAAAAATTGTTATTTGAAATGCCATCCAAAGCAATGTACTGCATTGGCGTGACAAATCTTTCTTTTTGTGACTGTTTATGTTGTTCAGGGGATCAGATTAAAGTAGGACTTTATTTCAATTATTGATTGACGTTAATGAAAGCTTAATAAGAGAACAGCAGATTGTTTTATGCTTTTTTCTTCAGCAAACTTCCCTTTTATATAAGAAAAAAGTCCTAGAAGTAAACATCTGATTTTGACATCCATTATTTTATCTGGTCTTGGTAATGGATTACAGCTACTGTTTTTTTTTTGCAATCAGTTACATGTAACTGATTACATGTAATCAGTTACTTCCCAACCCTGCATGTAATTTAGTGTAGTTTCCAGGCTGGACAAAATTCTGGACAAAATTCAGGTTGTTAGGTCATCTTGCCTCAGTGTTTCCTGCATGACCTTGTTGTGAGTCGATATATAATGTGCTGTGTGCTGACACTGCTGGCTAGACGGCTCTCTCCTCTGTTTGTCTAAATTCTCTATTCTCTTTGTTACTAAGCATTTTTCAGCATCAGTCAGGGCCTCCAACAGTAATATATTGTATCTCCAATTATTTTTCATGTTTGTGTCTAAATGCTTGACAGAAAAATGACTATTACAATGCCAGTTCCAAAGCAACTGAGCACTAATACCGTATTATGGAGCAAGCAGGGGTTGGGCATCTACTCAGGGTTTCCTAGGTGATCGCATGTTGGGACTCGTGCCCAATGATCCTTCACTAAATGTTGCATCCCGCCTGTTTGACGCTACAGATATTAGCCCCTCCTTTTCTCTCCTCAGCCTTAATATCAGCGACAGTGACATGCTGACCATCCTGGACGGCGATGAGGTCACCACTCGTATCCTGGGCCAGTACGCTGGGGGCAGCGGACCCTTCAAGCTGTCCTCCACCACACCGGACCTGACCGTCACCTTTCACTCTGACCCCGGCGGGCTGATATTTGGAAAGGGGGAAGGGTTTATCATTAACTATATGGGTGAGAGACAGACGCGGCCGATGAAACCTGATTTGGTCACATTGTGCATCCAAATGGAACACAATAGGCAGCGGCTAAATACATCCCTCTACCAGCTGTCTGTAGGTAAAACTTGGATGGTCATTGTATCTCCTGTAAGGATGAGTCATTCGAGAGAGATTCCTGGTTCTTGATTTGTCAGACAGACACAATCCTTGACCCAGTCCTTGACCCGCATTTATGCCCAGATTTCACATGAATATTTTAATAACATTGTTAGAGTTCCTGCTCACACCTCAGCAGCAATAGACTGTAGTTTATAGATACATAATGCACTTGATGTGTGGGAAGGAACCGGAATCACAAATCAGAAATACATTATTCCTTCATATATTGATGATTCCAAATGATTTCCAAAATGCTCATATAACTTCTGTAAATATCAATAAACTGCATTCAGAGAGGAGAATCAGAAAAGAGAATATTCATACCCTGCATTGTTATTTGTCTTCCACTATCAATCTCTCAGCCTTGTTCTGTCAGTATATTTAAGGCTTTTCCTTGCTGGTGCCCTTATTCAATCGCATCGTGTTTGTTTTACAATCTCATGTGTCTCTCACATGAACAGATTCATAAACCACTACGTGTGGTTCACAATGCTCTCTATATCAAACACCTGCTACCAATGCAAGATAGCCTAGAGACACCGTCAAACACAAGCACAAAATGTGGGCAGATACACACTATGGTTTAGAGAGGAATAAATCAAGTTGACAGAGCATGAATTCGTGGACACCTTGATTTCATATGTGCAGGCACACGTAGGCTTATGTATGTTTGTGCTGGGAATACATTACCCTCCGCATACACGCGTGCACACACACACGCACACACACACACACACACACACACACACACACTCACACTCCTTGTGGAGGCAGACAATTCAGTAGGAAATTAATAATTGATCTGAGAGCTTCAACTTACACATCCCCGTGGACCAAGGCCGTGTTATGTATGTGTGTATGTATGTATGCATGTATGTGCTTGTGCATGTGTGTGTGTGTGTGTGCGTGCGTGCGTGTGTGCGTGTGTGTGTGTATGTATGTATTGTGTATACATGCATACATGCATACAGTACATGCATACAGTATGCATGTACTGTATTCAAATTGATAAAATTAGGGGGACATTTGTTGAATTTCTGTAGTTGAGCAGCCTTGGTCTTGCATAGTCTTCACTAGAGGTGATATCTATTTATTTTAAAAACTATAAGTTATTACTGTATGACATGATTAGGGAAGCAATCAGGCAAAGAATACATGAATACATCTTGCCTGTGATGCAATACCTAGCTGTTATTCATACACATCTCGTATGTAATTTGTATGCCAAATTACACCTTGTAGCAGCTAATGCCAGCCTGAACTATATCCCCATTAATCAGTGGATTTCCCTTCTCTGTGGAACCAGAGGTGTCGCGTAATGACTCCTGTCCCGACTTACCTGAAATCCAGAATGGCTGGAAGACCACGTCCCATGCCCCGCTGGTGCGGGGAGCACGGATCACGTACCAGTGTGACCCTGGTTACGACCTGGTGGGCCGCGAGACCCTCGCCTGTCAGTTAGACCTCTCCTGGAGCACACAACCCCCCTTCTGTGAAAAAAGTATGTTTCATTTGATTCAGTGTGTGTGTGTGTGTGTGTGTGTGTGCGCGCGTGCGTGCATGTCTCATAGTCCACTTCTGTGTGTCCACCTCCAGTAATGTACTGCTCAGACCCCGGCCACGTGGAGCATTCCACCAGGTCCCTGTCGGACTCAAAGCTCTTGGTGGGAACTACCATTCAGTACAACTGCATCCCCAGTTTCATCTTGCAGGGCGGCGCAACTCTCACATGCTATGGTCGTGAGCCAGGGACCCCAGTGTGGACATCAAGACTCCCTCATTGTGTTTGTGAGTTCAAACTCATGCGATATTACAGAAGACATGTTGGAACAGTATTTTTGGGAAACAATGGAAGAGTAATCCACCATTCATGATAGAATGTTGGATTCCTTTCTGCATCAGTAGGAGAACGTAATATTGAGGTAAGAAAGCTACAGAGTGGAACACGTTCTAAATTAAACGAAGTTCAAATTCCACGTAAAAAAAAAAAAAGACTCTTTACTATAAGAAAACCCTGATGTTCCTTGGTTTTAGTAGTTAATTCAGTTTCAAAATATTCCTGCGATAGACATTTTTACACGGCGGTCTACTACAGAGGCTCTTTCTCAAATATTCCTTCTGCTGTGCAGTCTGACTTGAGAGGGCTTCTGGGGTTTCTTACCAGGGTCTGGCGTCCCCTATTATTGGACTGACACTCATCCCACTGTCTTTGAATGATATGCTTCCCTTCCTCCGCCAAACATTCCCATCTAATGTTGAATGTGTGTGTGCGTGCATGTCTGTGCGCGTGCGTGCGTGTGTGTGGCTATTAGCGCGTAGTGTTTGATATGCAAATTAGATGCTAATGTAGCATACCAATCAGCCCTCGACCACCTGGCGGGCGTGGAGATTATCCATGAGTCACATCAGCCCTGCTCTGACGCCAGCCTTGACGCCCTGCCTCTCTCCGTCTAATAGCGGAGGACTCCGTCTCCTGTGAGAACCCCGGTCTCCCTGACAACGGCTACCAGGTGCTGTCCAAGCGGTTGTACCTACCCGGCGAGTCACTCACCTTCGTCTGTTACCAAGGTTACGAGCTCATTGGCGAGGTGGCAATCAAGTGCATCATGGGGAACCCGTCCTTTTGGAGCGGCCCATTGCCGCTATGCAGGGGTGAGGCTTGACTGATGTAGTGTTTGGCTTATGTTTGGCACTGAAACGACCCCCCTTGGCATACCTCTGTATATTTGCATGCAGGCCAGGTTGGTCAACTGTACTTTGCTCAATGGTTCTATACTACCGAGTGGGCCCGTGCATGCAGTTAGAGTCCGCCATGTTTGGCCAATAGGGAAACACCACAGGAAGTGAGTTTTCACATGCACTGACTGACGGAATGCTGTCTTGCAGCCAACCATGACTGCTTTATCAACCATGCTTTGGAAGGTGAGTTTGTGGATGGTGTTGTGTGCTTTACTGTCTTGGTGTGGGCCTCTGTTATCCAGTCTGGCACAACCCTCGCTAACCCCCACCCCTAGTACCTGCACACACACACGTCTGTCTGCTTGAAAACATGTTGCGTGTGTTTCCTGTGTTTTCACTTGTATGTTTAAATGTAAAGCACCATTCATGTCCCCATTCTATACAGTGTATAACATCCATACAGTACGTGTGTGTGTGTGTGCGATATGTATAATATTTGATGACATCTCTCGTGCTGCTCATCAGTTGCAGAGGCCACGGCAGGCACACGTCTGGATGGAGGGAACATAGCACTGGCCGTCTTCATCCTGGTCCTTCTGTTGTCTGTGCTCCTGGGAGGGGCATACGTCTACGTCACTAGGTTAGCTCCTCCCCTCTGGCCTCGTTAGCAGCATTAAAGGCAGGGTCTGTCGTCCAGAAGGCTTGCTAACTTCCAGCTCAAATCAAAACAGTATTCCTCCGCAGCGCCGCCTCACACATTGAAACACATTGTGAAGCAAAGCTTTGTTGTCGTTGTGAACGGTGTTCGCCACATTGTTTATGTGCCTATTTAAAAAACATTTTAAAAAACAGCTCAAGACACATCTTTTTCAGCAAGCTTTTAATTAGCAACATAGTTTTAGGTTTTTGTTTTATATTATAATGTACTTTTATTTAGTACAGAGTAGGATTTTATTCATTTGCATTGCTTTTACTGTACAGCACATTGTGACCTTTGTCTGTGAAAGGTGCTCTATAAATAAACTTGACTTACTTACTTACTATTTACAGAAACAGGGCTGTGTAGTATCGGATCATTTGTTCAGCATACACAGAGAATGGTAAGATAGCGAAATGAGAGGAGATATTTGGTGTTAGCTTACGATTAGCTTGCAATAGCTGACAATACCTTTAATGGATAGGGTAGGGAGAAGAAAAAGATTTTCCTGTCTGTTAGCAGATGCTGACTGCCATCTGTTCAATCTCATTTTAGAAATGTGGAGGTGTGTTTCATATGCTGTGCCTATAAACTACACTGACATGACATACTGTAATACATTGGTTGCAATTGTTATTCAACATCTATTGGAGAGAGACTGCACAGTGTTCATCTTAAGGTATACTTAGCTGATTGACAGCATGAAAGCTTACATAATCCCCTAATTACAAATTACATAATTTAGTTTTATAGGCCCAAATTGTTGACAGACTTTTTTTGGACTACTATGAGTGTGAGAATAGGTCAGAGATAATTGATTCAATAAATGAACTTGCACCCAAATATTGTTTTACATAATGATGATTTTTAGTACATGTTTGACAGATAGTCATTTTAATTAGTTCAGTCTAACACACGGCAGAAAAAATATGGATGTTACAATCCGTGACCTTTTAACCCTTTGTCCAAAATAGCAGATCTCCATTTGCCACCCTGAGTGTTACCTGGCACTGCAATAGCCTGCGATGTTTGAGAGTGTATAGTAGCTTCATAATGTGCTGTATGAGTTTTTAGTGTGTAGCATGTATGCTTTGTTTTCTCCTAGGTGCCGATATCACTCCAACCTGAGACTGCCTCTTATCTATCCCCATCCCTACCGACAGATCACCGTGGAAACAGAGTTTGACAACCCGCTCTATGAGACTGGAGGAGTGAGTATTAAATAAACAGCTACAGTGCTTCTCAAACTGACCACCTTCTCACAAGGTTCACAAGAGGATTTAAGGTGGTCATTAAATGCTTTCAATCTTTTAAAATCCTAATATTAATTAAATAAATTCTAGTTTGATTAAAAAATACATATGTTTACAGTAAGTTAATTGTGTACAGGCCTACTTCATAATATATTGCTGTCCTGTTTTGTTATTAAAAGACGTGTTTGTGTGTGGGGGCTTGGAGGGTTGGGCTCAAGCAGAGCGATGTAAAAGAGAGTCTCGTCACTCTAATGGACCAATTTTTCACAGCAATGGCGGATTGTCGAACCTCAAATTATTTCCCGGACGTTAGTCACAAACACTAAAAGTACCATATAAATTGAACACCTTCTCAATCCCAACTTGCCAAAAATTGCAGCTTGGTCAATTACCTTTTTTTTGGTAAATTTTCTAAGCGAAAGTTGGGAATGAGAACATGTTGTTAAATTATATTGTGAAGCAGTGGAATAGATTTTTGTCTCCATGAACCAAGTGATCGTTGAAAATATGTAACTTGTGTTGGCGCGACTCTCTTTTCTACATGGCTCTGGTCTCAAGGAATGACCCAAGGGCCAATTGACCTATCCCAAGCTCCGCCCCTTTTCACCCAGTCCCCCAATAACAGTTTAGCACGTTAGGGAACTCGACAGAAACTCTGTCATTCCTATTACCAGTGTGCTGTTTTGTCCAACCTAGTTACAGTAACTAAGTAGGGGTGGGGCTTGGGATCGGTCAGTTGGCATAAGTTATGGTGGTCAGTGAACTTGTTTCCTCTCCTATCATCGTCAGGACACTCGTGAATATGAGGTGTCGATATGAGGAGCTCACGGAGACACCTCTAAAGCAAGGCTCCACCCGCCCCTCCCTCCCTCCCTGTTCCTCCCGCCACAAGGGGGCACTGTAAATACAATTGACCACGCCCGATTCCGCGAGGCAATCCTCTTCTCCCGTCCTTTTTGACGACACAGTTTCAGAGAGCAGAGCGTGACAGTGGACATAGCGGAGGACTTGGCTGGAGTGGCGGGGCGTACAGGAGAGTCCCTGAACACAGGGTTGGTTTAGGGGGAGGGGGGGAGAGGATTGATTTATAGTGTGAGGGGGGCAGAGGAGGCCAGAGGGAATGGAATAGAGGTACCAGGCTGCTGTGTATTCAGGTCGGGAGCGCGAGTTGGTGCAGCTAGGAGGTCCGGAAGAGAGGGGAGGGTTGGGAGCAGTAGATGGTGGTACCGTAGGAAACTCACATGCTTGCTTTGCCAGTTCTCTCGCTTCTGTAGTGAGCAAATTATGGCAAATGTATAGATGAGAAGACACAAATGTAGAGGAGAACATGTACCGGTAGGAAAAGGTCTGAACTGTGGGGAAAGGGGAGGGGATTTTTGGTTTTGTTTTGACATCCAGTGCCAGCCGACATCACACTGTAACACTGTTATTACAGGGAGAAAATTAGCTTATTTATTTGCTTAGTTGTTAGTGTCAGTTACACACAGGATGGAACTGTCTCTTTCCCCGTCCTCCTGCCTGCTGTCATGTTCAAGAAGTTGTACTGCGGTAAGGTCCAGTGCTGGTACTGTAGCTGTAGTCCAGTGGTATTCAAGTCCTTGACTTGGGGTCAGTGCACTATTGTTTTCTGTTCTGGTGTGGTTAAAGTAGCAGAGTATAAATAATTGCAAGTTGGTGACCCCTTCTGGTCACAAGATGCAACTACAAAGACATTGCAGGAGACGATTTTCACTGTAAATCCACAATTCAGTTCAGTTGCAGAAAGAAAAGACCAGTATCTGCCTTAATAGAAATATTTTTTAAACCATTCCTTTTCCCACCCACTACATCAAAACTGGAGGGAACACACCCTGCAAGTTTAGGTCTCTTCCTGCTCCAACACCTGATTCAAGGTTGTTAGAAGCCTGATAAAGGCTTCTAGATTCATTTGAATCAGGTGTTGGAGCAGGGAGAGATCTTAAACATGCAGGGTGTGGCCCTCCAGCACCGGAGTTGAATAGCCGTGTACTACATACTCGACAAACTCAAGGGGTCTCACGGTATTTTTGTCTTTGGGATGACCAAATCAAATGATAAAGCATTTACATTTTAATATTTTTCCAGAGAAAAGTTGTCTTTTGCACTTGAGGCCAGTTGTTGAAACATGAAAACAATGGTGCAGATCTGGAGGTCTTGATTTGAATAGTTTAGCTGTAGTAGCTGCCCTCTGAAGCTCAGTCAAATGATGTATTTATTTTGTGTATATGTGATGTTTTATGCAGATTGATAAATGTACATGTTCATTATGAGAAGAGAACAAACAAATCATTTTCCCTAAATAAATATTAAAACTTAAATAAAAAAATTCAAATACTATTTTTAAAAATGCACATTTGTCAGTTTCTTTCATTATAGTATGTTATGTGTCATGTGAAACAAAAAGCGGAAATGTTTGTAAGGACACTTTCACGCATGCAGCTTTCCCCCTAGTGGCAGGAAAATATATTACACATAGGTCTTACAATTTTTTATAATCCTTCATCTTGAAAAATGTCTTCAAATGAAATTTACCTATATAAAATTCTGCTGCTGTTACTACACACATACACATCAAATATGAATAAACAAGACTTCATGATTTGCCCTAGTTAGTAGACAGCAGGTTAGCATACAGTGATACAGTGGCTTCACATACTGTAGACTATATACAGTGTTATTTAGGTTGCTTCTTCTCTTTTCACTAGTTTATAAAAATTGTGGGATTCTTAAGCAAAACAAATAACCTCAGTATGACCCCCCCCCCCCCCCCCCCCATTTCATTTCAAGTAATGAAACCAACTGAAATGACAATGAAGCTTGCAGTTTAGTTAGTCATGTGAGGACTGTGAGGTTTATACGTTGTTTTAAAAATGTATAATATATAAGCTCAATGTTTATTTGCCGTCAACAATTAACCAAAATAAAGACGTGAAGATGAAGATAAACAGCATAGTTTTATTCTAAATCGTCATCAACAATTAAGTTTAACTGAAATGAAAGTATACATGTAGGTAAGTGGTATAGCCACCTACTGCATTTGCTTACCAACCTTCAACACCTGACCTGTGTGTGTGCGTGTATACATTCAGTATAAACAAAACTTGGAATAATTGTAAAACAAAACAATTTAAGAAACTAAAGAACACAAAATCTTGCACGTTTGTTTTGTTGGCTTCAGTGAATCTACATGCATAATTTCAGAATGTCTGACAGTATATTGTCTAAGCTGGTTGTCTTTTTAGACAAAAAATTATCAAAGGACCTAAGACTGAAATACTATACTGTATATCTATAATGAAACATGGTCAAATATGGTCCTAATATCCATCCAAGTATTATAACTTCTTGTAGTAATCTGTCCTCTTACAGTGTGGTTCCATCACAGTCACTCATGTGAAAGTGCGTATTGCGTCGAGGTCCTCTGTGATTGGCTGGTGGCAGGTCATTGTGGGAATACAGGCGGGGCCTGGGGAAGAGGTGAAGCTGCTTGGCATAGAATCCAGACTCGTCCCCATCTGACTCCACCTTGATGTTGAGGGGTGCAGGGTGGCATGCTGCCAGGCACGCTGGCACATCCCCGGGGGCGAGGCTCGTCTGGGAGGTGGCGGGTGAAGGTGGGCAGCTGATCCTAAGGTGCAGAGTGATGCTGAGGAACCATAACCAACCAGTTACTCACCACTAACAAGCTCTCTCTTTCTCATGAGCACACACACACACACACACACACACACACAACCTCATGCAGGATAAATCACAGCATTTATTGCGTCAATGGATTGTATTCTGGCTGTATTCTGGTAAAGTGGCTTTTTAGTCATTAACATTTATTCAATTGTATCTATAAATCCTAGATTTGCTTTATTTAATAAGACTATCTGCTATTATATCAAATACAATAAACACATCTCCTATTCCAAACATGGATCATACCATCATGGTCCATATGGGGTATAAAAGAAACTGCTTTTTTTTCTAAAGCTACTCCCAATCATTACAGGCACAAATAACAATACAGTACATCTTTCAGTTAAATATTTTCTGCAGGAAGTAAACATATTTCAAGACATCTCAATCAAATGAATGTGCACACGGCTACAACAGGCTTGTTTGTTATTTTTAAGCTAACTCTCATTGCAAATCTCTAATCATAACGTACCTACAGCAGCTTAACATCTAGTATATCACTTTTAAAATAAACAGACAAAACCTTTTTTACAGCACAACAAACAATGTGTGTAACGTGATGGGGGAAACAGTGATCACATAAACCTCTGACATTTGCAGTTACAGAAGTAAAACCAAAGATGGACCATTCTAGTCTGCAACAATAGTGATTGTCACGTGTCACCTCTCCCTTCACTCCATTCTCTCTGGTACATCTGTGAGTATGGTATAGATATGCCCACATCTACAGGCTATGCTATGATTAACCCAGTATCTTACATGTATAGAATAAACAATGACAAAGACATGTTTTACTACATGTTCTGTACAAATGCACTAAAAGGCTGTCAGCTACATCATGTCAAAACAATGGCAGTACACCAAATAACCCACAGTAGAACAAACAACTGAACAATGATTATATGCATGTGATCATGGAAGAGAGGTGCACTCTTATATGTACAGTGTGTGTGTGTGTGTGTGTGTGTGTGTGTGTGTGTGTGTGTGTGTGTGTGTGTGTGTGTGTGTGCATGCGTGCGCAGTAGGCAGGTCACTGTAGGGTACATGCACTTTCAAATACACAATACCTGTTGTCTAGTGCATAAGGGTCATGGCCAACTGTGGTGCAAGGGTTCATCTCCTGTAATCACACACGCACACCCACACACACACACACGCACACACAAAGATACATGGCCGTATAAAGGCAAGGACAGGTCCACAAAAACACGAGACTCCTCAAAAGACAAAACAATTTGATAGACAGAAATGTCCGCTGTATTTATATAGATTACTGATTCAGGGATCATAGTTTGTGTTTTTAAGCAAATGGTTTACATTTGACTCATTCATATCAAACTGTATGTTACATATAAACAGCACAAGTCTACAATTCTCACAGTGCAATAGATGGATTTACTCACAATAAGTATGTTGGGGTTGGTTGTGGGAGGGGTTTAGAGGCAGGGTCTTTGTCTGGGAGAGGTATGGTTGATATGGGGATCGTCACTGGAGGAGGGATGGAACGCTCTGGCTGAGTGACAGAGAATGGGACCAATTGGCATGCAAGAATGATTTGGCCTCAGGATTAGTTTCTCTACGAATCGCAAGCTAGGGTCTGTGGGCCCTTTGAGAGCTGTGCCCCCTGGACAAACATACATTCATGAAATTGTTTTTTTGTGCATAAAAGTGCAAAATTACTTTGTTATTCTGCATATCTGATCTGATCAATTTTGCTGAGCACATGTTCAATAACATGAGCAGAACAATTATATTTTCCATTAAAATAAAACATACCAGATAAAATGTATAAAAAGGTCTCTGCATACATTTGAAGAAGAAATGTTTTAACCACACGTTAACCCATACTGTTACACAAGTGGGAATGTTAAGAATCTCCTTAATGGAATATCATTTGTAAGAAGTTTTGGGTTGATCCAAGGCAATATTTCTCAAAGTGTGTTTTTTCTCATTTGAAAAACGTAATTCGTATCGGCAAACTTTATAAGATGTTTCAGTCTTTGGAAACAGTCTTTGGAAACAGATACTATAGTTAGACTCACGAGAGTGTTGTCTACCAGACGGTGTATGATATGTATGTATTGCGTGACATGATAAAGATCGCTATGTACGTGCACAATGTGAAATTCGCACACAGGTATTTTAACAAATGGGCTTCACTCGAAGATTTGGGGGACAGGGGTGGTGAAGCTCGGGATGAAGACGTTTTTAACCAGCACCTGAGAGCAACTTGGGTCAGAGACAAAGTACACAACGTACAAAGAAGCACGCTGTTCCAACATGCTGTAAAGCGTGGCATCCAATAGGGATGAGGCATGAAAGGGAAATGAGGGGTTCAGAGATAGTGTGTAAGAAGTGTTATACAGTGCCTTCTCAGCAACACTGTGGGACAGAGAGGAGAAACATGTTAGTCCCCGATAACAGAGCCAGGGAGGACACACAACACATGGCCACATGCGTTAGCAACGCGACAGGTTGACGCACCGCGTTCCTTAAAGTGTTTCTGCGGCGTCTCACCTCCTCGTCGCTGTCGCGCTCGGCCATCTTTCCGTCTTTCTTCTTCTTCTTCTTCTTCTTTTTCTTCTTCTTGTCTTTTTCCGGCAGGATGTCGTCCAGCCAGGCCAGGTCGTGCTGTGAGAACATCACATCCAGCATCTTCCTCACCACCATCAGACCCAGGATCTGTACACAGTAACACATCCGCAGTAACATGCATGGCAGCCCTTACAGGACTACCTTAGACGACTTTACATCCAGTCACATCGGGAT
>JAODLL010014576.1:24184-85388 GCA_026546735.1 Forbesichthys agassizii | reverse complement strand
TGTTAACATTGTATATATATATATATATATATATATATATATATATATATAATGTTATTAAAATTAACATTTTATTGAAGAACATCATTTTAATCATTTTATAGCATATAAAATGTATTATAGCAAGATAACACTTTCTTTGTAAGCCAACATGCAGTCGTCATTAGAATTTTAGAAATCAAGTCCAATAGTTAACATTATTTTCATACGATCTGGAGCTGTGTTTATCAGGATAAGATCTGACTATATTGGTTAATACTATTTGTTAATTAACAAAGCATCTTATTAGATTCACCAAAAATAATATTATGATTGTCTTTCCAATGCCAAGTAAAATTGGAATTGTCAGCAGTTGGTTTTCCAAGAATCCTCTAGCCTGTGATGTTTGTTGTTCACTAAATTGCCTTTGCTTATTTTCAGCCCAGTAGAGCACTATCAACTGACTGTTTTTATTTACGGTAGATATTAGGCAAGCACACTGAGCCTTACGTTTTTTTAAAAGCTTCACTCCATGTGTTGTTTGGAGCATCAATGAGACACTTCATACCAAAGTCGGTTACCAAGCGAAACAAAGCTAAACATACCAGAGTAAACATAACAAGATGTATGTGAGGCAGTGTTTTTATTGAATTGTAGTCATCCAAACATTAAATTGTTTGTTGGTTTGTTGCGTGTGTGCATTCGTTTTGGTGCTGCACATTTCTTTTGCCATTGTAATTATTTGGCCTGGTCACAATCATGAAAAATAAAATCTACAAGATAATTTTGATAGGACAGGAACCTGGCTATTAAATCATTCTAATAACTAAGCATACTAGACACATTGGATTGGAATTTAGCCCATGTTACACAATTACACAATGAGTGCCATAATGATTGGGCATTAGAGTTAATGATACACCTAATAGGAGCCTGCTTTTGTTTGGTGCAAAACTAAAGGTATGGTTCAAAGACCTGTACATTTGCAGCATAGTTTTGGAGCACTGGATGGACAACACATTATAAGTATTCCATTTGAACTCTACTTAAACCAACTTGTTAAACAGTTGATGTTTGGTGCTTCTGTCAACACTATTGACAGAAGCACTGCTATTTCAATGTTATGTACTGATATGACTGCATTAAACTTACAGGATTTATATTAATGTATCATTTGCTATGATCATATGGTGTACTTATTGTATTGTGGCTGTCAAACTATATTTGATATTTTGATGTGCAATACTATATATTTAACATGAAATATGACTGCTGATTTGTGCCTCTATAGGAGGGTGCGGCCCTTCAGTAAAATGTAAAATGCTACAATTGACGATGTCAGAATCAGGATCTTTAACAGCGAGTTCCATTTTGTTCCCACACACAAGGAGAAATAGTCCAAACAATTTGGATGCTTCATTATGGTAAGCAGTGAGGCATTAGAGAGCTTTGTGCTTTTATGCACAGTCACTGTCTTTGTCCATGCTCTGGGGCCTTGCCCAGCCCAACCCCTCTGCTCTATATGCCGACAGCCCACTCATCACATTAAAATAGTCTAGTGGGGCATGCGTGCACACACACACACACACACACACACACACACACACACACACACACACACAGCAGGCTCCCTCTATGGACGATGTCTGCTACTGTAAAAATTACACTTTGTTTCCCAGAAAGCTAAGTCCATGCCCTATAGAAACCGAGAAACGCCTGGCCATTTTATCACTGAAGACAGATTACACTGATAAGTATAGTTTATATAAAATTATCTCATGATCACCTAAAGCATCATGTGACTTCCAGCCTGTATCCATAGGTCAGTAGGTAGTAGGTGGTCATCAGTAAATAAGCACATACTGATATTGATGAGGAGGTCTCCCTCCTCCACAGAGGTCAGAGCAGCACCAAGAGAGTTTTTACTTCTCATCAAACAAGGTAGAAACGAAACAGATTGTTGCCAAACAATACTTTATAAACTTCATACACAAACATAAAACTCACCCATTTCCCCCAAACATCAGCTGAAGGTTTTGCAGTTAAATATATATTTTTTAAAAACTTGTTTTATAGAGTGGGCTGCTGATATTCAGAATAAGTTAACATTGATGATGCATTTAGCAAGATCTAGGAATGTCCTGCTTTGTATTTAAGAATGAAAAACTTTTCTCTCAGCACGAATAACATTTTTACAGTTCAGGTTCCATTAGGGTGAAAAACATTTGTTTAATACAGCATTATGTAGAAAAATGCCCCTGGTATTAGAATGTGTACATTTGCTAACTTTTGTTCAATGTCCAGTTGAAAGCTAATGTCTGTTCAGTGCATTCAGCTATTGTTTCAGCAGGGTTGCTATGATACAGCAGTGAAATTTAGGCTAGTGAATATTTCTTAGTTTATACCATGATAAGAGACTGCCATTTCAACCAACATGAGCATGCTTGACTGTCTGCAGTTACAACTGTAGCCTTGCTTCTCTGCTAGCATTCCCACATTCCGTCAACTGGACACATCGTATGACTAATGGTGATCGTGGCTTTAATTCAGCTTTATTACTCATTTAGTAGCACTGTGAGCGGGTGGTCCAATGTAGTGTTTTTAGACTTTAATACTGTATTTATTACGCTGTGTTGAATGCACATCATGTGCAAATGTCTCCACATCCAAATGTATTATCTTTTTTTGATGTCACGTGATAGAAAATGCAGGATGACTGGAACTTGGGGTTTGGCTTCATACAGCCATGGCTCTGCTAACATGAGGTCATGTTGTGAATATCTGTCCCTCCCTCTCCTAATGCTCTCTAACCATTGCTCACCCGATCCTGCCAGCACCGCCCTCCTCTTCTCAAAGCAGCAGATGATGGGGGGAAAACTCCCATATCAGCAATACGAAATGGATCCCTTCTCTCGCTCAGCATATGAACAGAGAAGCCTTTTATCACGCCCTTTGTTATTAATTCAACCTTTATTTAATCAAAAAAAGGCTCTTGAAATCTTGAAAATAATTAAATCACAGTAACAGGCAAACAATGATATATAGATAAAACATTAGCAAAAAAAATGAAACATATGAGATAACCCGGGCAATATACTGAGATCATTGATCAGAAAGACAATCATGACCCATCCGTACGGCAGTGCAGAATTTTGGGATTGTCTTATTTTTAGCGTTGACATTTACTTTATACGTTTACATTTTCATAAACCAGTGTCGTGTTCATATCAGAGATAGAAATATGAAAGAACTATTGTAAATTCCCTGAATCATCGAGTGTACGGTAAGCAGTAAGGCTCACTTAAAATGTGCTGGCCCTTGCTGAAAGATGGGTTCAGTTTGTGCTTTCTGATATACAGACATTTCACAACATCAAAAGTCACATGATTTTGGCGCACCCGTCATGATGGGGGTCAAACATATTTTGATTTCCATTGCGTGAATGTGCCTCCTTGTCTTGTCTGATAACAACAAATTTAAACATGCCTAAAAGCTGTTTGACGGGATGCACTGCCAAAAAGGGAAATAACCCAGAACTTGTCTTTGAAAATATGAGCATTTACGGAGAATAAAGTTGATATAGGCAATAGCGACAGACCGCTTAATTTTCCGCTGAAAATTACTACCATGGCGCTATTTGCATGGTAGTTATGGAAACCTTGACATCAGTTGCATGTCGCAATCTTCAATAGGACAAGAATTTCTAGTATTCTCATGTTTTTGTTTATGTTTCTCCCACATGCCTCTATATGACAATGGTATATTATGTCATTCACACTTCACTGCCAGTCACAAGAGAGGCTGTGATACGAACATGTTTGGCAAATGGTTCATTGTAATTAGAAAACGTAATCCCACATTTTAACATGGCAAGTGACTAAGACATGCAGGATGTTGTCTATCTCTGAGAGTTTTATTGATGTGTACTCTGTTGGATTATGGTAGGTTTGTATATGAAGAGCAAAATTATTGGGCCTTATTGGAAATTGCCCTGCACTAATCTTGTAAGAATACGATTATAATGGACATTGTGAGAATTTGGATTGCCCGATGCTACCACATTTTCAGATGTAATCTACAGGTGGCACATGCCCGTTTGAATTTGAGAGTGCACTACTGTATGTTGAGAGATCATGGCTAAATATATTATAATAATAACACAATGGAGCATTGTAATGCATTTCAAATGGGCATATCCCTAACAGCATTTTACTGTGTAGGCTGATGTAGGCAGTGCTCAGACATCTATATCTACCATGCATGGCCTCAAACAAAGTACATTTACCCCAATACAGTTTGCTGTAGAAATGTCATTGTGGCCTCAGATAGATAGTAGGGACTTGGGAATGAATATACACTAGCATACTCAAAATAATCATTAACGTTCCCAGTGAAATCCGTGGACCTCCTCATTGACTTGTCTTTAATGTAATGGTGGGTGGTTTTGGTCTGCATAAAGGGGGAAATACCCCCCCCCCCCCCGCCTTTCAAAATATCTAATGTGGAAATGCCGTCTGTTGTGCCCTCTCTGTAAAATTCCATTCTCTCTGCTTTAGCCATGATTAAAACCTAGCTTCCCCTCAAGGTCTTATTAGCCTGGTTGTTCATTTTTATTTTTTATTTTTTTACAAGACAGCCCTACAATGGACATTACCTTATTAAAAAGATGAATAAATAAATGAATGAATACATTAGCTGAGCAAAATTGTGTTTGCACTGGCAGGAGGATGTTTGGACATTGATGCTGCAGTGGCTCTTGTATTTTACTAGTCTATTCAAATACTAATTGCTAGAGTTGAGTCATGTTATGGTGCTGCAATAGACAGTCAGTTTGTGTGTCTAGCCTGATCTGTTGCTTTGAAGGTGTACTGTAGCAACCTGTCTCAATGGCTGGGTTGTCTAACTTAACTTTGAAACTGCCCCGCCTTAGGCCTAGAAGACGGTGACTGTACCTGTGTCACGGAATGATAGATATGCACCCTCTGACAACTCCCCCATGCTCCTCATGTTGACGTACTATTACAAGACAATTCCACATGGTGGCCATGTTGTGCCGAATCCTCACATGTATTATGCATCACGTGCATCTGTAGCATCTATTAACCTCCATGTAGCATCTATTAACCTCCATGTAGCATCTATTAACCTCCATGTAGCATCCATTTACCTCCATGTAGCATCTATTTACCTCCATGTAGCATCCATTTACCTCCATGTAGCATCCATTTACCTCCATGTAGCATCTATTTACCTCCATGTAGCATCCATCTACCTCCATGTAGCATCCATCTACCTCCATGTAGCATCCATTTACCTCCATGTAGTATCCATCTACCTCCATGTAGCATCCATTTACCTCCATGTAGCATATATTAACCTCCATGTAGCATATATTAACCTCCATGTAGCATCTATTTACCTCCATGTAGCATCTATTTACCTCCATGTAGCATCTATTCACCTCCAAATTCCACACGCTCTATAGTGGTTGTTGTTTTTGTGTTTCTTATGTGTGCTTCTCTGAATCTGAGAATATGATATACTATAGATGGAAGCCTGGTTGATGCTTTGATGCATGGGCCTATATTTCATTTGAACATTGGGGGGGATGTATAAAGCGGGGGGACTGGGGTCCTCCCCCAGAACATTTTGGAAATCAAACACTTAATTTTCTGCATTCTGGTGAATTCTTATTAAACCATTTGTGCATTGTCTACATCAATGTAGTGAAGAAATGTCTATTTATTTAAAGGAAAACATTAAATACTGGAACCCCGGCACAATTCAAAATATATGGAATATAATGAGGGTTATTAAACATTGCTTTAAGCATAGGCCTTAACAGATGGTGTAACCATCTATGGGGGAAGTACGTGATCTATACATTAATTTGAATGTATTAACCCCTGGATTTTAATAGTTCATGATCATGTTCAAACTGTCTGCAAATTTGTTTGCAGGCTACTGTAGGCTACTGTAGGCTAGACTAATAGCTGACTTAAAACCATATTAGTCTACTACACATTTGGGCCACAACCTAATGAAACTACTGCTGGAGATTGAGATCGAGACTTGGTTAAAGTCAAAATTAGCACTCAGTCAGAATCTAACACCCCCCCCCTTCCCCCCAACCCTCCCTCCTCCCCGCTTCCTTGCGCTTCTGGTAGAGTTTGTAGTAGTTGCAAGTAGTGCGTCAGTGCCGTATGCTGGCGTAGATCCATGTGGATGGGGTGCACAATGTGTGCATTAAATAATCACACATAGGACATAACAGTGATCAAATAGTTTGTAGTAGGCCCATACGTAGTACGGCTATACTGTCAAGTGGTTTAATTAGCAGTTAATATGCATAATGTGCTACTACTCCGATCGTCGGGCGGGCCCTCCCAATAAGCATGTATTACTATTTTATTTTGTATATACTTCCCAGATCTTTTAAATGTAATTGTTTATTGTTCCTATAATGTATGTTCATGCTCATTTGATGTAGGCTACATGAGCTTACTTGGTAGAGAAGATAATTAGTATAATTAAGCATAAGACAGCTTTAACAAGACTTGAAATATTAAGTTTTGAGCACCGGAATCGCCCTTTGATTGAGACATCGTTAGCTTGACACAACAGGGATGTAACACTAGAAGAGAAAGAAGAGTAGTTTTGGGAGCATTTGTTCATTCTCTGAGGATTATAAAATAAACACATTATAGCCCTCACCTGTGCGTGCGTGCGTGCGAACATGGATTAGTAGGGACAAAAAGGAAAAACCAATGATGTCACACAGGAGCAGCTTTGCAGACAGTAGATCCTTCAACATGCAAGCAGTTGAAGAAAGTGTTGCGGGTTCATGCATATTTTGTAGTTTGGCTATAATCTTGTGAAAGGTTGTTCAGAGTAGTCAGTGAAAGACCAGACTATGGACTGCTCTTTCAATTGGTCTGGTTGAGTGCACCATTGAGGGCAGCGCTGCTGCTATTCGTCCGGGAGAATACAAATCCCTTTGAATCTACCACTTCGGACCCTAAGCTCTAAATGTAAAGCTCCTCTTGTTTTTGTAATGAAATGAAGGGTGTCATCCAAGTGGCACACAGACCTAGTAGGCCTATGTGACATTGAGTTGCATGGCCAGCGTGGTTTAGGGTTGTGTCTATTAATAGTAATGCACATGTGCTTCACTGAGTTCTGCAAATAAATGTCCGTCCACTTTAACACTCCTCGGGACACTTGACCAGCTCTGGTCACAGGCTGCGTAAATGTAGTTCATGCTGTAATCCTACAATATTTGCAATATGCGTAAGCCTATAATGTTAAAGTACTTACTTACTTACTTACTGTACAGTGCTTACAAAACAATAGAACATTGAATTTACGCCCTAACCTAACATTGAATGAAAATGTTTGGTAACATGTAGTTTGAAAAATGTACTGTGTATCTACTGCAACTGTATTCTAGGCAGTAGGCAGTGCTTCATGTATTAAACATTAGTCAGAAGAAGTTTGTCAGGTTGTTTTTGTGATCCCTCAAGCATCACTAATTATGGACAGTGCACAGGTCAATAACTGCGAATGTTTCTCTGCCATTCTCAGGACTTTGGTTGGCCTTCACCAGTTTCTAAATGCAATATGAAACAAGACATTAATGTTTATGTTTGCAAACTGTCTTTGTTCAAACAATAACTAGAGACCCAAGTACCCAAAATCTTCTCGAAAGATACAGTTAAAAGTTTACTGAAGAGATCAGATACTGTCTGAGTCAACCTAATGGTTGACCCAGCATGCACGTTTTGTAAGTTTTATATTTTTAAGAGAGAGACTAAATCTGTGTTTTGTATTAACCTGGAGTGCTTGCTTAAGGTGTTCTGGTTTATTATTGGTACTTACTATCTGTAAGATAAGCATACAGTGTGTTAAAATGAAAAAAGCACATCATATTCTAAAGAAGCTTCAGGTAGGATGTTAGAGCTATGTAGTGTAATCTGTTTCTGACATCTGTCAGCCAACATTGAGTGAAATGCTCTCTGGGAATACAGTATCTGTTTTAAGCCCCTGCAAACCAATTTAGATTTGACCAGCTACCTGAATATTTCTGACCAATCAGGGACTCTTATTCCTGATTAGTCTGGCAAATCTACCTTGCTTGTGAATCACATAGCTACAACATTTGTAAATGGGCTTTGTCATGGCAGGCCGACGGGCTCCAGAGGGTGGGGTCAGAGGAGGATTGGATAGGTTTTTGGGTTGTTTTTTTTCAAAACCTTCTTTTATACAGTTTTTCATACTAAGAAAAGAAGTTGGCAATATGATCACTTACAGTCTGTTACAGGGAATATAGGTCTACGTGTTTTATTGCAGAATTTATTACATATAATGTGTATATTGTAAAGTAAGTGATGCTGATAACACCAGTATCAGCTGTTTTTCAGTGTTTATGTACTGTAACATTTCCGTTGTAATTGTATCCATTCATTACATGTCACTAGCTATTCAGAGACTCTCTGGTTGTCATGGATTTGAGAAACAAAAATAATGTGGTCAACACTGCTGTGCAGAAGTCTTGCACACTTGGAAATGTCTACCCTGCTCCCAGCCATGACAACGGAGGACATTATGCAGTATCTGTGCATGTATTAGTGCACTCACATACAACTCTCAAATGCTACCTGCAGCAGCTTTAACCCATACTGGCTAAACAATGCCACACTGATTGGTGGAAGAATTATACGTTTTTTCATACTAAGAAAAGAAGTTGGCAATATGATCACTTCAATCTGTTACAGGGAATAAAGGTCTACGTGTTTTATTGCAGAATGTATTACATATAATGTGTATATTGTAAAGTAAGTGATGCTGATAACATCAGTATCAGCTGATTATCACGTTCAAATGACATCATACTTTTAAACTGACTTTACTGTATACTTTGTTGATTCTGACCTCACGCATACTGTAGTGACTGCATGTTGACTTGATTTCTTGATTTAGTAATTAAGTATATGTATGTAAGGTTATGTGTAATTTACTAATAAACATATTTTTACTTATACACCAATACTAGATATTAATTTATCAAACTGCTGTCAGTTTGTGGAAGCTCCTCAAGAGGGCACCATACTATTGAGCTCCATGTTTGTTAGAAGCAACCGGCATAATGAATACTGTAGCTTGTCTGGGATGTCTTCTGCAGACCAAATGTCTTCTTGTCTTGTGTAGTCGCATCAATACCAGTTCTTTCAAGTGTTCTTATGATACCTGGCAGATTTACTGATTAAATAGCCTAAACGTGTGTGTCATGATAGCATGCCCCGGAACATTCCTTCAGACAGTTTATATTAATAGGTTCCTCAGGAGAGGCTTAAACACAATTCTAGACTACTGCAAGCCAGCCCGGTTGCATTATGGCTCTATGGTTAAGCTTCAGAGATGGATGTGATGTCAGGGAAAGAATACCTACTACTGTAAGCAGCAGTGCTGCAGGCTGGGAAAGGCCTGCTCTGGCATCATGATTATACAAAGCCACTGACATAAGTTACTTTATAATAATATTTGTTTTGTTTACTTTTTCCAAATAATGTTTTGATACAGTCTATATGACAAGGATGTGTGCACTATAATTCCTGGTCCAACCCAGTTTTAATTTCTCTGCAGATTTTACACACTGTCTATATTTAGCTAAAACAAAAGGAAAGGATCTTCAGAGAGATAAGAGGCTTGTAGGCGCTGGAGTTGACCCCGTTATGATGGAATTGACTGGTAATTAGCACACCTAGTCAGGAACAGAAATGTCAGTGTTTTCTTTTTTTTTAACTTTGCTTTCATGTTCATAAGATGAGGCTATCAGTTTAATCAGTTGTGGTATACTCATTTCAATTTCACTTAAGCGCTAAGCTTGTAAAGCATTAAGTTGGCCTAATTGACAGTTTACAGGGCGTGTCATGACATATGTGCTAATTGTTAAATTGATTAGTGTGTTCGTCTGGAATTTCTGCGGATGATATTGTTGATAATTACTGTTGATAATAGCTATACAACTAGACCTAGAATTCAAGCTCACACGATAAACATGATCCAGTGAGATGCTTTGATAGACATTAAGACTACCCATAAAACAAACAAAATGGAAAACCAGAAAAAAATATTTCTTCCAGTGGTTAAAGTGACGCGTGCTTGTTAGACAAACATTAAACTGCGCGCAGAATGAAAACATCTACTGTACCATGGAAAACCTGACAGGACTCGTTTTGGAGACTTGGAAGTGAGTGAGAGAAGGAGAGGGAGAGTGTGTTGTGGTGTCTCTATAGACGGGAGTCTCCTAGCTTTCTCTGCAGCTTGGGTACAGTAGCTCATCCGTGTGTGTCTGGAGGACTATAGGATGCATGGTCCAGGCATCTTATTCTTAGGTTGCCTCAAGAGCTAGTTAAGATGTGGTATCTGAACGGGCGTGAGAGCAGAGCTCACCGGGTGACTTTAATGTGCTGCATGGGTCAGTATTTTCTTCTTGCTATTCCCCACACTACATTAGGCAGGCATTACTGAGTGCTTTTTAAAATGTCCTTGAGCAAATCTAAGCTTATTTGGGGTTTAAAGCTGGTTTTTGGTGTTTGTATTGTGGTTCCAGGAATATTGTAGTTGAATGCTTTGTGGGAATTATAATTAGGCAAAACATTAATAACTAGTGATATTTTTATTAGGAGTATCAGTTTGTTTCACATGGATTTCCAATTAAATGACTTCTGCCCTTCTATTTGATCTTGGTCTAGAGGCAATAAAATGATTATCCTTGGGACCTAAACACAAAAGAAACGTTTTGGAATATAAGTTTTAAAAAGCATTCTACTATGTGAATGTTTTTCAGTGTTTATGTACTGTAACATTTCCTTTGTAATTGTATCCATTCATTACATGTCACTAGCTATTCAGAGACTTTCTGGTTGTCATGGATTTGAGAAACAAAAATAATGTGGTCAACACTGCAGTGCAGAAGTCTTGCACACTTGGAAATGTCTACCCTGCCCCCAGCCATGACAACTCAGGACATTATGCAGTATCTGTGCATGTATTAGTGCACTCACATACTATATACCGCTTCAATACAAGAGTTATCATTTAGGTTACAGGAGGGTATTTCTTCTTGTTGTTTTATCCGCCCTCTGAAGTAAATGTTTTATATGCAGGATATCTCAGAACAAAACAAAGAAAGTTGTAAAAATGGAGTTCATCCATGGTTAGCAATATGTCCACTGTTTTCTGTATTTTATTTAATATGTGATGTAACAAGGCATAGAATAAACAGTCAAACGAAAGAAAAATAAAGAAGTAGAACTAACCCAGTTGAATTTGCATTAAAATGTTTGTATGACCGGGATGAATGCTTAACTCTTTCTTTTCTGTTGTCCTCAGATGAAAGAGACAGAGTACAGAAGAAGACATTTACAAAATGGATAAACCAGCATTTAATGAAGGTCAGACACCTGATCTCTGTATTTCTCATCTTTTCTGTTGTTGTTTTGATGAAATAATATATTTTCTGTTTGACATACTATGTGTCACAGTGTTTCTATACTTTATAGCAGCAGCGTGTGTTATTCTTATTAAGCAGATAGCATAACTGAAGGGAATGGTAACAATTATCTCTGCTAATGTTTAGCCCTGACATGTAAGAAATGCCAGATATGAATTTGATAAAAGGTGTATTGGTCTATGTTTTATTGTACCTCACCTTTAAGGGGACACTTGTTTTATTTGTGTCTGTAATTAAAGGGAAGGCAGTGTGCAACACAAACATTATTTAGTTTGAAAGTGTGCTGAGAAGAGAAAAATAATTGTTTGTGGCTCACACTCCTCTCTACACATCGTCTCTCACTGTTTCCTACCCCTCCCTTCCTAAACAAATGTGCACTTTTGTTTTTGTGTTTGTTGTGTGGCAAACATACACCTTGATAAGGTTTTCGGCAAAGTAAGGTGATTGATTATGCAATTAAGGAGTCCACTTTTAATGTGACGCCTCTAGTACTCTGTGCCAGGGACAGTTTGTCTTTTGTTGTTGAGTTGGGTGTGGTAGAGTTGTATCTTTCAGTGGAACTAGCCAGAATATTATGTACGGTTACCTCATTTGTCTCTGCAAAGGAGTAGGAGTAGCCTTGCGAGACCATCCTGATCTCGCAAACTTCAGTTTATCTTCAGTTTGACGCTCTGAGAATCACTGTGGAAAGCCTAGAAGTCATTGCGAATGTAGCAACTGAACGTACTAATCAGTATTGATTGCTATATGGGCGTGGCTATTGTGTGGGGCGTGGTCTAGGTGTGGCAACAGTGAAAACAACCAGACGGTTCATCAAATCAACCGCCAAGTGGCTGCCCGTTACAAACAGTTTTGATGGACGGCTCCCTGGATGGACTTGTGACTAACATCTGGCATGTCAGGTCAAGGCAGGAGGGCATTTTGCAGTAAAAATGGGCTCATGTTTGTGTAACTGCAGTCCAGATATATTTTACATTGGTGAGGACACAATATAATATTTCTCAATATATGATACTAAGGTATATTAAATTCATCTTTAATTTAAGGTGTAGTCAGCGATGCAGGTGGACGATTGTTGATATCAGCTCCCAAACAAATACATCTTCCCCTTCGGTGCTCCCTCATAAGCTCCGCCCCCACATTGGACAGACATTGCCACTGCTGGATTAGTGTTGTTTGGTGCTGTCTGCACCAGGGGTGTAATTAGAATCGGTACACCTGAGTATCGTGATATTACGCTGCACAACACGCAATACTGTAGGGATTCTATAAAACTACTGACTTTTTTAAACATTGTAGGTCCAGATTCTTGCCAATACACAGCCTCAGTCCACAACACTTTCTTTGTATTACATTTACAGAGGCAGGGCTAAGCAGAGACACACAATTGTCTTTCAACACACACACATTGAATGGACATCTAGTGGACTGTGATATTTGCTGAATTTGAAGTGTAAGAATGTCTTACGGCAAAAACATTCCTGAATTACTGCAGCTATATCTTAGATCACAATTGTTGGGATACGGCCTGTTTAGCCATATCTCATTGCTCATTTTATGTCAGCAGGCCTTGTGTTGTCAGGAAACCAGAGGTGCTGACTAATAGTTGGGGTAACTGCTGCATTTGGCCGGGTTTAGGCCTATTTTGGTTCCACAGCTGTGCCTGCTTACTGGGATTACTGTGCGAGAGGCCAGAGGCAAAGCAGGTCAGCCTAGTGATTTCAGAGGCGTGGTTTTCAGGGCAGGAAGTGAGATAATGTAGGCCTGGAGAATTCATGCCTCGGACTGGAGTTGTGCCTGGTGGAAGTGCTCAGTAGCTCGTAGATAAGGTTGCACTGCCATATGCTTATACTCATTCACATGTGGTGCTCTGTATTGTGCAGAGATGTTCAGTGTGGAGTACAGCGGGATAGAAACATATTGTTAAAGGTCCTATATGTATATATAGTATGATTATAATATTTTATGCAAAGATATAGTGCAGTCATTGTGTCCTGAGTAGAGAATGATCTCCTAATATGAGGGAACTCATTTACAATGAACACAGTGTCATTACTACGAGTGAATTCCACTCCAGGAAGAGTGGAGTGGATTTATCCTACTAGGTTCATTAATCTACCATGGCAACACATAGTACCACATTCTTATTTATTTTTGTAGTTGCGGTATATGTTTAACTGTCAGGCAAGTTACAGATGACAGCATTTATTTTTTTTACTGGAAACTCTTTTGCGATTGTTAAACCTGAGCACATCAGGTATATTACATTTACATAAGTACACCTTTGTATTGTAGTGTAGTGGATGTATCTTGCTTTCACTAAATAGTTTCATGATACAAATATAAATGTTTAATTCCTCTTCTTGTGTGTCAATAGGTACGCAAGCATATAAATGACCTGTACGAAGATTTACGAGATGGACATAACCTGATCTCACTGCTGGAGGTGTTGTCAGGAGACACACTGGTGAGTTACCTTGACAAATGGGACTTTGTTAGGTGATAATGACCAGTGTGGTATTAGCCAGAAAGATAGTTTTGAGATGGTTACCTTCAGTTCAAGCAAGAAATGGTCATCCACTGTTTTTTGTATTTGCACCACATTATACCTTCTTCTTCTACTAAAACATAATGAGTCTTCATGTCAGTGTAGTCATTCAGTTTTACCCAACAGGGTTTACATACTTGATATACTGTATACAAGTGTTGATATTACATATGAAGATTGGAATTTTGTGGACATGCAGGTCAGTGAGGGTATTTATTTTAGTTTTGGTTTTGTCACGTGTTTTTCAGTGTATTTCACTTGAACTTAATACAGTTGACTCCTTAACAAGAAATACTTTATCTACAGATAAGCTGTGATGATTCATAAAATGTATTCTAGCAATGGATGTACTGTATCTTAACATGGTTTTTAATCATGGGAAGGACCATGTTATATGTCAAATTATAAACATATACAAAATCACTTAAATAATGGAGACCTTTTGTTGTTAAAACTATACAGTCTATTAGCTTGTACACACAGTGGACTTACAGTCAAGTCTATGTAGTTTCCATTAGCCTCGAGCATTATAGTACATTTGATATAGTGTAATTAGACAGTAGGCTGCAGTCACCATGCTTCCATTTTCATTGGCCCAATACAGCAGGCTACTTTTCATCCATCAAAGCAGATGTAGATAGATTTTTCACATCCACATCCTTTTGTTAATTTTCTGTCCCCTTTTGGTTTGCCCACTGTGTCCATGCGCCCGCCTTCTCTGTTATAAGCCGAGGGAGCGTGATTTTCTGAAGACGTTGCGGTTGGTGAGTGCGACAACAGCATGTGCGGTTGAGCAGCATGGAGACCCATTGGATGATGATAAGGGGGTATGTGTGGCCTTCCATCCACCCCCTTGTAACAGACTAATGCAGATGTGTGTGCCGTGGTGATTAACAGGAGGGGGCGTGATGATTCCGCCACGGGATCAGAGTGTCGTCGTGGTAAAGGTGTCACGCGGTTTCTCCAAGGTTGCTTTTCTTGCCAGCTGTTTTCTATGCAATGCTGTTTATTGCCGCTGTTGTCGGGAAGGACGCACATCTGGAACATTCAGAATTGCCACTGATATCGATAATGCTATAGAAATGTGCATGGATGCGCTAAAGACCCAGGGTTCTCATGCTGCTATGCTTAGCTAATTGGGTTATTTGGCATACGGCACTGGAAAAGTTGTTAACAGAACACGAAGTGAATGACAGAATGTAGCCACATGGCTTGGGTCTTCATATCCATTTCAATAGCGTTATGCATCATTGAGCTCTGCAATCAAATCCCTTCAAACTTGTAAAAACAAGGGCATTTTTCATCTGCTTCTCTGCGGTGTGTCGGCTAACACACCCATAGAAGGCTTCTCCATGACATGTGTTGACTGACAGCACAGTAGAATATAGAGGTGACTGTGGTTTCTAAGGGCCATGATCTACTGCTGCTGCTGGGTGATGGCTTCTAATGCATTTTCCACCTCATTGCCTCCTGCTGGGGCCCTGTCATTGCCCACGTGCATTCGTCTCTGGTGGTTGGCTACTTGAGCATGTCATGGCACTCTGCCAATGTGTTTAACTCAGGTTGAGTTTACCTCATATATTAACGAATGGTAGACTTGGTTGTGAGAATCACAGCCACACACATTGTTAATTGGAGTCGTGTAGCAAAGCAACGTTGCTTACTTGTTTTCCAAACACATTTGTGTAACTGGTGAAAAATGTTCTGCGGCAGAATGTGCACTTCATGTGTAGATTTTGCATTGTCCTATAGCAATGGCAAACTTTTGCTTTGGGTTTGCTTACTGTCATCCCACAACAGCTTGATGGGTAAGAAAATGTCAGCATGTCCTGTGCACTCAAATGTAGTTTAATTAAGTTAGAATTGATCTATTCTGATGGTTAGAGCACATTATATGGGTTCCTATTTCCTCTTCCTACCCACAGCCTCGAGAGAAAGGTAGAATGCGATTCCATAGGCTCCAGAATGTGCAAATAGCACTGGACTACTTAAAAAGACGGCAGGTAAGAAGCATCTCATATGAACACATTCTCAAACACTTGATTGCCATGGTTTTCTATAATTAAATAAATAAAAAGGGTTTTAATATTATTCTGATTTGTCAATAATTGATAAATGAACTAAACGAACAATCCATATTGCAGCTGTAACTTTAGATAAGATATAGTATTCTATACTCAAACTACAAATGAACAGTTTTAATGAGCGACCACTTTTGAATTAGCCTTGCGAGACCATCCTGATCTTCCAAGCTTTAGTTTAATTTCAGCGTGAGAATCAGTCTGGATATAATGATTTTGAATGTGTCTGAGTAGCAACTGAACTTTCCAATCAGCGTCGTGTTTTTAGCTATACGGGCGTGGTTCAGGTGTGCCAACCACGGTGCCGACAGCGAAAACGACCAAATGATTCATCCAATCAACTGCCAAGTATTTTTACAGCCATTCACTAACAGTTTCAATGTACGGCTCCCCAGATGGACTTGTGACAACAATTTCTCTGGCATGTCAGGTTACTTTTGAATACTATATAATATAATAATAAAAGTAATTGCTTTGAATTTTAACTTGGAAACCGCAATTAAGTTTCCTTTTGTTTAGTTTATTTTAACGCTCAGTCATGTTTGTCAAGTCACACTTGTCACACACAAATACATAAAATACTTTGGCGCGTTTTAGCAGGTTGTCTAGACACGTACTAAAGTATATTGTGTCATTGAACAGTCTTCATTTTAGCCCAGAGGAAATTACTCATAGTGAGATGAATACCCAGACATGCCTTGAAAAGGTCAATGATTGAGTACTATACACTTAAATTAATCCTCCATTTGTCTTTATGCCACTGGAAATTATGCCACAGTATAAACAGGCTACTTGTTAGATAGAACAGTACAGCATGCAATGTAATATGGTGATTATGAAAACAATCCATAATATATTGCTAACAAAACCAAGAAAATACATAAAGTCTTTTACGAGGTACAGTAGGCCTACTACTGTATGTCTCTCACTTCACTGTTTCTGGTCTAACTATATGCTTGTTTCAAGCTTGAAGATCAGTAATAATGGCACTTCACTGTATGTGAATTCATACAGTCGGCTACATACTGGACGTAAAGCATTCTCAAATGTTTAATTGCCCTTTTAACATCTCCTAGAAATTCACTAACACAGACCAGAAATGATAGGCATGCTACTGTAAGAGCTTAGACTATCCTCCCTCCCGCTGTCCATTTCAGGACAGGGTGAGCTCTTGCCAGATGTGACATAAGCAAGCAGCCCAAGGAGCGAGACAAAGGATCCATAGAGTTATACAATGTAATTGTTATATTGTTTTACCACATTCCCGAGACATTCTCCTATAATGTCAGGAAAACCTGATTGTTGGTGTTTTTTGGAGCCTCCCCACAGATGAATTACTGAATTGATTCTATATTGCAGCTATGCAATGTTAAAGTGATTTTGACCTTGATCTCCTTTCTATTAATGAGGATATTTACTAAGTAGTTTATTAATTTCTTATAGGCACTTAAATGTGATAAATGTAACTTACAGTATGGTCTAGATTTTGTTTTTACCGGTAGTGCTGTTGTATATGGAGGACCAGGACTGCCATAATAAAAAATAAATACATTAATATATAAAAGTATAAATAAATAAATAAATAAATAAATAAATAAATAAAAGTATAAATAAATAAATAAATATGAAAATAATTGAAAAAATAATTACATTTTTGTATTAAAAAAGACTATTTCTGTATTTTTACATGTATTTGTTTATTTATTTGTGCATTTATACATTTATTCATTTAATTATTTTTACATACATTTATTTATTCTCAAATTTATTTATTTATACATTATTTTATGTATTTATTTCTGTATTTATTTCTGTATTTCAACATTTATTTATTTATTTATTTATTTCCGTATTTCCACATTTCCTTGTTTTATTTATTTACGTATTTCCGTGGCCGTAAATGTTAAGAAGGTAGGCGGTCCTACCTCAGGCCACAGCCGGATTGGTGTGGTTGGAGCTACTACTACCGCCCCTAGCCTAGGTTACCTAAAATTAAGAAGCTATATACCTATGTCAGCGCCGCTACTTGTAGCGACGCTACTAGTTAAACTACGTTTAGTAGTAGTAGCGCGGCCGTGGTGACGTTGTTTTCTGAATCAAATAGCCTTTCAGTAGCAAAACTCTTTCATTGATCAAGTAGTGCGGTAGGGTCCACAGAAGCTAAATTTTCCCAAGCATTTCTGAAACTGCAGCTCAAGCTTAAGTCTGATACAACTGCTAAGAATCAGTACGTGATGCCATCACATACACGAACCTAGGCTACATGTGTAGCCGACAGAAGCACTTCAGGATGATGGTCGGTGATGCCGTAGCGTAGACGTATCACTGCGCTGATGCCTGAGAATTTGATGCAGGGGATTGAGGGGGAATAAAGGCAAGACTGAGTTTACGTGATAGAAAGAACAGTGAGGGCAGAGAACACATCTTATTGTTTAAATAGTCGAACTGAACAGTTTTGCCCTGTTTTTGTTTGACTTACACTTTTGAATGTTGGTACAATAAAATGTAGGAAAAAATATCTTAAATGTAAAGGTAGTGAACTAACTTTGCCGTGTTTCTCTTGGGGGTAGCGTCAGTGTAGTGAAACTTCATTTAACGTAGAGTAACTGGTAGCTCAGCTCACTACATTTTCAATGTAGCTTGCCCAACACTGATTTTAAGAATACCGGTGTTACGCCTAATTCTGTGTCCTGCCGAATTCAGTGACCCTTTCGAAAGTGCGCATGCGCCACCTCATGTACAATCATGTACAATCTATTAGTGTGTGTGAGTGTGTGATTTCTCGTGCACTTTTTGTGTCTCGCTCCCAAAGTGTTTTATTTCGGGAAAGGGTTACTAAAAGGTTAGCTATATCGATGGTGGTTTGCTCTGCAAAAAGCTTGTGATTTTAGCGATTTCTGACTTAAAAGTGAATATAATCTACTTTATCTACAACAGCCTTGTCGTTTTAAGGTAAATTGATGTCTAGATATTTCTAAATATTATTTATAGATCTATCGAACTTTGTCATGCTTTTTCTGTTTTTTTTTAACATACTTAGTTTCACTGAATCCGGCAGGACACAGAATTAGGCGTAACACCGGTAGGCCATACGCATTGCCTTGAAACTACGATTTCCATCAGTGGGCGGGCGAACCGGCAAAATATAAGCATTATATGTACTGGCTCTTTCTCAGTGAAAGCAACACCAAACATCCAATGTTGAGAAGTAATAAACTGTAATAGAGTTAAAGACCACAGTCTCAAAACAATAGAAAAGACAAGAGTTTGGACAACTTCCTCAACTTCCTACACATTTTTGTATACAGTCCCACATTTCATTTTGGGGAACATCGCTAGACACAAATTCCTGGCCTCGTGGAGTATGTAGTGCTCGAGGCGGCCGCGTCCTAGGCAAAGGGCCACGTGCCACCCGACCTATGCACCCGACACGGCTAATATGTCGATGTCTACTCTCTGGCAATAGCCATTTTAATTAGTTTGGTGTGAGTACAATAGCTTCTTCTTCGACCTTAAACCTAGGCTAGGGGCGGTAGTAGTATCTACAACCACATCCCTATAACCAATCCGGCTGTGGCCTGAGGTAGGACCGCCTACCTTCTTAACATTTACGTCCATGGAAATACTGAAATAAATAAAAAAAGGAAATGTGGAAGTATGGAAATAAATAAATAAATAAATAAATGTAGAAATACAGAAATAAATAAATAAATAAAATAATGTATAAATAAATAGATTTAAGAAAAAATAAATGTATGTACAAATAAATAAATAAATGTAGAAATGAACAAATAAATAAATAAATACATGTAAAAATACAGATATAGCCTTTTTAATACAAAAATGTAATTTTCTTTAAATTATTTTTATATTTATTAAATTATTTATACTTTTATTTGTTTATTTATACTTTTATATATGTATTTATTTATTTTTTATTATGTCAGTCGTGGTCCTCCATAGTTGTAGCCTTTCTCTGCCCGACTATGCTCTCAGCTCAATTTATTTCGCTGAGATTACAGTATGGAAACCCTGATCACATTAGCGTTCGCACAGCCACACTGCTGGCGGCCCATCAGCATGGGTTAGTGAGATGACGTTGAGGACAAGGGTGATTCAAAATTGTGGTAGAACACTTGTAGCCACGCCGATTGGTTCAGCGCAATTGTTTCAAAATTAACCAGAGGTCTACGCAAAGTAGGAGGATACGACTGCAGCTTGGCCAGACTTGTTCACAAAAAGTGAATATGGTCTGGTTACACCTATGGGTTACACCAGGCTAGTGCTGTTTGCAAGCTTGCCGCTTTTACAACGGCTGGTGTACCCCCTTGTGGCAGTTAGTGTTTTTGCAAGCAAATTGTTTTTTACAGAAATAACAGAACTATATAAATAAAAAAGAGGCTACTTCAAATTTGTAATAATTACAATTTGCATAATCGAAGTCATGTCTAAAATAGCACTTCTACAATATTATAGAATCAAAATTACAGGGTGGTATTACACATTTTCTCTAATATACATTTTCAATTGTCAGTGTTTTTTAAATACTGATCTTTAATAATATGCATAGTTGATCTTGATATGTATTTTGTTAAACATTGTTGTATTGTTTCTTGCAGGTCAAACTTGTAAATATCAGGAATGATGACATCACAGATGGTAACCCCAAATTGACCCTGGGATTGATTTGGACCATAATTCTGCACTTTCAGGTCAGAAACTTCAAATTATAAAATACTATTTTTTAAATGCTCATTCTTCATATAGTATTTTCTTGCTATATGTGGTTCATTTACCAATTTGATTTGAAGTACAGTGCAGATGACAGAACCTATAAACTCATACCAACTTTTACCACTAGGTGTCAATGTAGTCTACAATATCGTCCTTCTGAATAGTATTTCAATATAATCTACAGGAATTACATAACTGATTTATTGTGCAAATATAATATATAATAAAAAAATAATAATAATTTAGTAGTGGTACTAGCATCCATGCTTGTGATTCTAACATGTAGTGCCATCTACTGTATTTCTATTTTTAGGCTATATGCTATAGGCTATGTTTAACATTTAAAGCCTATAAATAAACACCCTCTATTAAAGATGGGGGTGTGATTGTTTGCATTTGCAGAATGTATGCTCTATGCATTTATTATAAAAATAGTGTAATCTTTTGCAAGTCAGAAGTTTTCATTGTCAAAGTTATCAACATTATCCAGAGTAGACAGTCAAGTTAAGATGTCTTATTCGTGTTAAGTTATATTCTTATATTTGGTCTATTAATAGGTTGTGTTTTGTCTGTTGAGGATCTTGCTTATTATAAATCAGGGTAATTGGGGGAAGTTGTCATAGATAGTAGCCCCATTATTTAAGTTTGTAGTTTTGTAGTCCAGGGCAAATTGTGACCACATCTCAAACAGTGAATTTGAATAGCCATGAGTGAATTGTGATTTATTAAAACCGTGTTAAAATGGGTCACTGAAATAACAAGAAAAGTAGCATTAATCATCTTTCTTGGACTCAAACCACGTCTGACAGCTAGCTTGGCTGATTAGCGCCCACACCTGTCCCTGTCAGTCTCACGCAAGCCCTTTAGCATTTGATCCAGCAGCTATAGGCCTGCCTCATCTTGCCTGTCTGAGGCTAGCAGGGCATTCGGGATGGATTTGATGGGCTATTATCTATAGAGAGTGAACCTTTAGCTTCTTGTGCAAGACGTGCTCACAGCGGCAAGACGTGTGTGTGCTTAGCTCTGTGATTAGAACACATGCTCAGTGCATGTTGAGGTGTGGCACACACCGCATGCAAACACATACACATGACCACAGGTGTGTTCTTCATAGCTTGTTTGGTGCTTGTGGTTTTGGCTTCCATTGATCCGTTTGGATTAACGTGTTGTTTTCCTCACTATTGTATAACATATTGCATGTGCTACACTGGTCCATGTTAAAAGTTCATACCTATACAATACAGTTCATACAGTAGGTGTCATCACTCTGTCCTAGGTATTGGTAGTAGAGTAGAATTAAATGCTGTCTGTGTTACTGTTGCTAGGAGCTGTCATTGGCATTGACATATTGTAAGAGCCTACAGGCCAATACAGTAGTTTTTTTTTTGTTGGACTTTGCAGTGCAATAACCTTGTATTATTGCCACTGTGTTTTTATATGTTGAGTCACATGACCTCTGTTCAGAGGAATGGCCCTTTGACGTGTCATGCTGTTGATTAGGTCAGATAAGAGTGTTTGTTTATACCATTGGGCTTAAGCTCCATTACTGGCTCTGCTAGTGTATGTAAGCTTATTAATAGACAAAGTGAAACCAATGGTAGGTAATGATTTTACAAGGGCGTTATGACAGGCTGGCCCTCCTTGTCTGCTTTATACAGCCACATTAACCGGCACAGGATGTCATTTTTAGGAGTTTGTCCATTTGTTACCAGCCCTGCCCTCTCAGATATGTGGTCATTACAGACACACGGTCAGGCGGAGACGTGGTGCGCTTGTGTTTACAGTACTACCAAAAACAGGGCTCTCTCATTCTTGCTCAGCTGGTTTGTGCATGCATGATGTTTGCAGTAGATTAGCCAAGCAAGAAAAACGTTTCAAAGGTCAAGTAGGATTCCCGTGACGGTGGTGACATCCACATGGCCAGAAAGAGAAACCCAGAGACAGAGAGAGGGCATTAGCGAGTGTGAATGAGCAGGGGAACGCTCATCTGTTTGTGTGAGAGCCAATGATGGAGAAGCCACAGGTCGACTCGCCCAATGAGTGTGGCGCACAAGGTTAAGGCAGTTGGATGCCGTTCTCTCTCGCTGTGAATTAAATATGACTTTCTCTGAATGAGAGAGGAGATTTGGACCGTCGGGCTGCTGTCTGAAAACAACATTTGCAGTTGACCTCAGTACATGAAGAAATGAGTGTATGACTGGCCGCCATGGGCAACACCTGTGGCTGCGTACATGTCCCAAAAGAGGAATGCTATGTGGACCCCACAAAAGCCCCTCTTAGCATCAACACAAAGAAGCCCAGAGGTCGACGCTACTTCCAAATGAAGAAGAGGAAGTCCAAATCGTTTCAGCCGGTGGAACTATTTGCGACCCTCGGAAGGGATACTGTTGTCATGGGCGACATCCTGAGGGACGCGGACCTTCAGGACGTCCGAGAGAGGAGCCCACCAGCATGTAAGGAAGGAGCATCAAATGTGGAGATGCTTGGAGCCAGTCAAGATGGCGTAAGCAAAGGGGTCTTCATTGGGGAGGTGCCAATAGGACTTTTTAGACCGCCATGTGCTGAATCTCCGGGGGAAACGCTATCATCTAAGTTGGGAGGGATTTCTCCAGGCCATGCGTGGAGTCATAAGAGCTGGTCTACCATAGAAGGAACGCTCCATAGCAATACCACAGCCTCTAGGAGTATCGCAGCTAAGGACGGTCTTCTCGGTAAGCCGCTCCTGCAGCGACAGTTGAGACGGGCTGTGAGCTTTGGAGCAGTGGAGCAGACGCTACGAACCCTGAGAGGGAACGAGCGCCCTGGCAGCGAGCAGACTTTCTCCGAAAAGATATGGAGCACTCAAATACACAAGAGGGGAAGGAGGAGGTCCCACACCTGTTGTGAAGCACTCCCAGCTCCTGCCAAACTGTTTTCTGGCCAGCGTGAGGTAAACCAAGTGCTCCTTATTTATGGACACAGCAGGTGTGCTGCATTTTTATGTGGAGGAAGTGTCATTAGAAGCCTGCGATGTGTTTCAATTTGTGTATTAAATGTGTGTTTAGTGGATGCCGGTGGCATTTTAGTGTGAAGAAGTTGGTTGTGGACAACCAACTGCCAAACAGTTCCTTTTTAAAATAACACATTAATGTATTTCATCATTACAGAACTACTGGAGACTGTTATGGTACAGTACATGCCCTTGCTTTGGTACAAAGTTTCAAACCAAGGACATGGTGAAATATAATAACAATATATTCAGTTTCTTGGCTGTCTTTTTTTGTTACTTTCATTTCATACTGCGAGGAGAAAAGCTGCTTATCTTGCCTATCATTTCTCGGGCACATTGCTAACATTATTGCAGGATCTATTGAAGAGTTTACAGTATGTTCATGGCAGCAGTGTGGCCAGTGACTTAATGTATTTCAGTCTTACATTAGTAATATTGGTAACAGTTGTGTGAATGCGCTCATGTGTACCTCTTTTATACAGTCGTTATCCTAGTCAGCAATCGTGAATGTTACTTGTTCTGTGCTCTTAAAAGGTGCCAAATATTTGTTGAATTTAAATTTTGGATTTAGGTCTTAATTCAATTACATTTTAGCCAACCCTTTGGTGTTGCTGTCTTGTCAAGATTCCAACATTATACATGATAGTGCTTATTGTAATATAATGTATAGCAGAAATGCTCAAATACATTTAGTTATCTCAAAGAGATAGTGATTCTATCTTCTTATTGACACTCAAAATGTTCAACCTGACCGACTTGTTTTATATTTTTCTACTAATAGTTTCTGTGGTTAAATATTTATAAATGACATTGTATGTCTTGGATGTACTAGGTCTCTAACACCCTCCATGCGTGATATCAATGAATATTGCTATGCTAACAGTATTCGCTTTGCCTGGCAACAGATCTCAGAGATCCATGTGTTTGGAGAGTCTGAGGACATGACGGCCAAAGAGAGGCTTTTGCTCTGGTCCAAGCAGATGACAGACGGCTACGTGGGAGTACGTTGTGACAACTTTACCACCTCCTGGAGGGACGGCAGGCTATTTAATGCTATCATTCATAAATACAGGTACTGCTCCATACACATATACTCATTAACTACAATGGACGTTGGTATGACACGTGCAAAATTAATTTTCTACTCAGTAGATGCTATGAAACTTCTCAAATAAAGGTATTTAATTATTGCAATATTTATCTAGTCTACAATGTCTACACTGTGTCCACTCAATTGTGTTTTCAATAATGTCATACAGGTACAGTATTTTTCTCTGCAGCCTGGAATGAATGTATTGCTCAGGAGTAATTTCCTGAACCGTATGCAGCTAATCTGCATGCTTTTGAAAACTCATTCACATGTATGTCATTGAATCAGATATACTTTAGAGCAGTGGCAGGCTGTGCATTTTACACCTAGGCATTTAGTGATGTACTTTTTGAATCAATCCATGCCATAAATACCATTATTATGATGTCATGGTTAGAGAAACCATCAATATTAATATTATACATACAGTAAACACTGTTTAACTTGCCGTTGCATCACAGAGGTATCTTATGTAGCAAGAATGATATGACACAATCGACCAGTATTTTCAACATTTTCTTATTTTTCTTCACCTTTTCATTGTGGAGTTCTGTTTCCCAGCGCACTTTTTCATGCTTTGCTTTGGTGTCTCGCTGCTGCCTTAGCTAGACAAATCACATTTGCAAACCCAGTGTTGCCCCAAAGTCGATCAGTTGCAAATAACAGGCGTTCTCAGCAATACAATTTGCAGTGTTCCTCAGAGGATTTTAGCCAAGGGTACCGCTTGTAGTTACTGGGTTGAAAGTGGCGGACAATCCCTTTCCCCGCCTGGCCAAGCTTCAGAGTACAGCTTCTCTTGAAAATCCAAGTAATACCAGTGACCAGAACAATGTCGTCTCCTCTGTCAGCCATCATGGGTTGAAAAAATACATATTTTACCTTGTGCAGCTTGCTATATATGTAGTTTTGCTAGCACAGTCTTACAGCCTATGACCATCCAATCAAAGGACCTGAAAATGCAGACATTATTGTACTCCTGCTAAATGGTTCCAGTGTCGCCAACTCAAAATCTGATTGGTTAAAGCAACAGTTTCACTCCTATTTAGATTAAGTGTGTGTGTGTGTATATATGTATGTGTATGTATATATATGTGTATATATATATATATATATATATATACATACATACATGCACACACACATGCACACACACGCACACACACACACACACACACAGCAGAGAAGGCCTGGCTGGCCCCGATGGCCCACCACTGCTGTATATGTATTTAATGCAGTGAGATGAAAATACAAAATTGTATGCTAAGAATTGCATGATCAATTAAAAATCACTAGTGGCCAATATAATGTCTCTCTGTCTTCCTCTCTCTGATAGACCAGACCTGGTTGATATGAGCCGTGTATCGACTCAGAACAACCGGTCTAATTTAGAGCAGGCCTTCTGTGTGGCCGAACAACTGGGTGTGGCCCGCCTGTTGGACCCCGAGGGTGAGCAGCCAATCATAGATCTCACAGTCGGCACGTCGCTGTTCTTAAGATGTAAGACGTATATTAAAGGTTGTTTTTTTTTCTTCTGCTTTGTCATCAGACGTAGACGTTCAGTCGCCTGATGAGAAGTCCGTCATCACGTACGTCTCCACACTGTTTGACGCCTTTCCCAAAGTGCCCGACGGTTTTGACGGGATTAGTGCTACTGTGAGTATAGGTCCAACTATAACAGAGCTGTAGCTCGGCTCTAACTCGTGCCTAGCAGTGGTTCAACCATAAACAGTATGCTGGAGTTGAACGTTGAAAAGGCAAATGAGGAATGTGTCAATTTTGAATGTGCTTAGATAATTGGTTTGTTATATGAATTACTTCTAGCTCATAAGGGAGCGTGATTACAGCTGCCGATGTGTGCTCTGAACAGGATGTGGACATCAAATGGATAGAGTACCAGAACATGATCAAATACCTCAGCCAGTGGATCCAGCACAATGTGACTGTAATGTCTGACAGAGCATTCCCTAACAACCCTGTGGAAATCAAGGTAGGGGCCTAAATTAAGTGATGAGTTTACCTTTTTTTAATTTGGTTTTCACCCCTTCTTTTTATGAATGACTTGGTGACCCTGAACCATTCTTATAGTGTATTGATCTTAGTAGCCAAGAGCCATACTGTACACTCTGTATTGTATTTCTACCTTCTTTGAATATTGATAAACGTGAGAGAGCAGCTTCCATTTCCTTTTAAATAAATCATTTTGCTAATGGGCAATATGAGAAAGTGAATGATCAGTATAGCTTGAATACTAATGCATCATCATGATGCTGAATTATCTTGTTTTTTAGTTACATTTTCGATTGTCATTCACAGGCACTTTACACACAGTATTTACAATTTAAAGAACATGAAATTCTGCTGAAGGAGAATGAGAAGACTAAAATTAAACATCTTTATCGGATGCTGGAGGTATGTTGACACAGCAAGCAAACATTTGCCTGTAATAGCTCATACATTGATTAAAAGATGATTTAGAGAGTTCCCTCTATTCATCAATACAACATAGTTACTGCTTGTATAACTGCGGTTGTGTGTGTGTTAATGGCAGGTCTGGATTGAGTTTGGACGTATCCAGCTGCCACCAGGACATCATCCTAATGATGTGGAGAAAGAATGGGGTAAACTGATCGTGGCTATGCTGGAGAGGGAGAGAAGCCTCCGGCCAGAGGTAGAAAGGTATGTGGAATTATTTTTCCTGCTGCGGCTAGAATTTTTCATACTTTTTAATTTTTTTCTCTAAACCGCAAATCCCAAGTGATCCAAATTGAGTGTTTGTTTGTTAATAAATTGTCATTTACTTTTATGGATGCAAAGTAAACCTTTTTCATTGTTTCCTCATTAATTATCAGTTTAACAACCCCATTAGTCACAATTTTCAAGAATGCACCCTGCAAATTCTGTAAAATATGTAGTTAAAAGTAGTCATTTGAACTTGTTATTCTATTCTGTGGGAGAACGTCTGTCACACAATCATCTTAGAATAATACACATGAGTAGTAAAGATTATGAGCTTTTCATTGTTCAAAGCAAAATATGTGAAATAGATTTACGACCTTAGCATTTAAATATATCTATGAGGCTTGATATATTAAATTATCTGGGTAATTAGTTCCTGGTAAGGCACTCGCAGGTTAATCTGGTTCTCTGTGTTTTACAGATTGTTACAAATGCTTGTGCTTATGGGTTATGCATTGATAGTATGCTGTATTTCTCAAGCAAATGGCATTGCTTTGGACTGCTTTAGTGTTGGCCGTGCCATGCTAGCATATCCAATCTTGTTTCTGTGTAACCTAATGAAAGAAAACTTCAAAAACAGTGTTGATGAGTATGAGGAGGATGTGTGCAGAAAAAGAAACTGTTTGGCTGTGCATTCCAAAAACTCAATACCTGCAGAAGTGTACTGCCCCAACCTGTAGCGGAGTGTCAGCTTTAATATATGAAGGATGCCACAAGCTTTTTATTCCCTAGGGCAGCATATTCTATCAGGGTGGGTTCAAATATTCAATTCCCTCTTATAGCCATGTGCGGACTTGTAGGACACTATAAATTCAAGCAGTTGAAAACGCTGCTGCCAGATGAATTTTGGAGAGTTAAGCGATGCATACGGACAGTGTCCGATGCCGCCTGATTGAAATAAATGCAGGCTCAGTGGCGTAGCGGTGACTCATCTTCACTGGAATTGCTTAGTGATCTGCCATGCACAGTAACCTGGCGTATTTGAGTGGCATCTCGTCGGTTAGCAATAGTACACTAACCAGCATGGGCTCTGCAGAGAACATCCTCATTGGACATTCCACAGAGCCTTTACTGACAAGCAGCCCAGTGTTTCTTAATAACAATTCTCTCTACAGGTGAGGGTGTATTGCACAGGCCAGACCTTTTTATGTCGTCCTGTTTTTATACTTTTTAACTGATGTTGTCTTTTTAGACTTGAGATGTTGCAGCAGATTGCTCACAGAGTCCAGCGGGATTGTGTAAATGGTGAAGACAAGCTGGCATTGGCTAGAACAGCCCTGCAGTCTGTAAGTGTGATGAGAAGAACGTGATTTTATACACAAACAAAAACCCATTTACTCTTTATTACATTGTTTTCCTAATGACTCATCGCATTATTTTCCTGTTGCTAAGGATGCAAAGCGTCTTGAGTCTGGCATTCAGTTCACGAATGAGGCTGAGATTGCTGCCTACCTTTTGGAATGTGAGAATATTCTCAGACAGCAAGTGGTGGACATCCAAATTCTTATGGATGGAAAATTCTTATTTGCAGATCAGCTTGTACAAAGGTACGCGGTATATATATTTGCAAATGCAATACAACACAGTCCAAAAACGACACCATTGTACTTTACCTAATGTGGTATTGCTCTTGCTGTTCACCCGCAGGGTATCAAAGCTGCGCGATGACCTCCTAACCCTGAGAATGGAGTGTTCCTCCATGTACAGTCAAGGCCGGACGTTGTCCACCGAGCAAACCAAGATGATGATCTCAGGCATAACTCAGAGCTTAAACTCAGGTTTCTCCTCAAACATGAACGCTGGCCTCACGCCAGTCCTCACCCCTGCGCTCACCCCGGGGACGCTGGTCACCCCTGGCTCCCCGTACACCTCCGGCCTTACCCCGGCATCGACCCCAGGGCTCCAGCCCCTCTCCATCCAGAGCTACATGGGGGGTGGAGGGGGCTTGGACCCAGCCTCCCTCAAGCAACTCAAACACATGCACATCCGCAAGCCGCTGGGCAAGTCATCGCAGGACCCTAACATGACCGAGGAGGAGGTCAATATGAACTTTGTCCAGGAGTTACTCAACTGGGTGGAGGAGATGCAGGTAAGAGCGCTGGAACCTTCTGGAACAAGCTTCTCTTGAGTGCTTCATCTAGTTGTAGATTATTATCCATACTTGTTTTTGTGTTCCATAGGTTCAGCTGGAGCGCCCGGAGTGGGGATCTGATTTGCCAAGTGTGGAAACACAGTTGGACAATTTCAAAAGCGTACATAGAGCAATTGAAGATTTTCAAATGAGTCTCAAAGAAGCCAAACTTAGTGAGGTAAGCATCTGCAGTTTCACACAATGCTAACTATATAATTAATCTTAAATGTAGCAGAAGATTCCCAAACATAATCATTCATATTCTGTGCTGCCAGATTGAGATGACCAACCCTTTAAAGCAAGCCTATTCTGAGAAACTGAACAAACTAGAGACCCAGTATGAAAAGCTACTGGTAAGATAATGAAATAATGTCACATGTATATTACATTGTTATTATTCCTGGGTGTCACGCTGTTATTGCTCTTGATTCCTGCCAGCATGTTTCAAGAGAGCGGCAGAGCCACCTGGAGAGTCTGCATGAGTTTGTATCGCGAGCGACCAGGGAGCTAATCTGGTTGAACGAGAAGGAAGAGGAGGAGGTAGCCTTCGACTGGAGCGACCGCAACAGCTGCATCTATAAGAAGAGAGACTACCACGCTGTAATACATGTTCCTTTAAAGTGAATGATGATTTGATCTTACACCTTCAGCAGGTGCTGTTGGCTCATGATAAGTCTTTGATTTGTGTCTGGAACTGCCCTCGGTGTGGGACAATCATTTGCGCACAACAACAACAACATGTTTGTAACGCTTAGTGGCTTGCACTCATCTCTACTCCCCCTCTACATGTTTCACATGCTACTCATGCACAATAATTGTCGAAATATAAACAGTGAGCTAGGGCAGAAGTGTGTGGGGCTCTTGAACCAAACTTTACCCAAGAAAATAAAGCGATCCACTCAGTTAATTTAATGTTTACTGTACATTGTTTCAATAAGATGCTTTTCAGGGATATGATTTGCTGATACAGCATGTATAAAAAACACTGCATGCTATATAACACTATGCACTACAATTGATTGTATTTCAGAAAAAAGGAGCGGCTGGTTTTATGCCATGTGTGAATGCCAGGAATAATTTCTCTCAACAGGATCTGATGAGAGAGCTGGATGAAAAAGAGGAGGTGATCAAGTCTGTGCAGGATACAGCAGAAAGCCTTCTGTTGGAGAACCACCCTGCCAGGTTAACTATTGAGGTGAACAATGTTTCTGTATGTGGTCCTCTGTCTGAGAGGAAGTCTGAATAATGCTATTGTATTGGTTGAACTTCACAATATTTGTCAATGGAGCATGCTTATCTGGTATTTGTGTTTTCGAGTTTGCTTTTTATAATATGATCATAAAAATGTGAGCTAATGTTGTTTTTGCTGCGCCCATCAGCAAACATTCATCAGCCTACAAACCGCTGAGCTATTCGTTGTTTTAGACTGCTTTCACAGACAGACTTTCATCAGTCCTGTATCATATCGTGGTTTACCCTATTTGTCATCCAGGCGTACAGAGCCGCCATGCAGACCCAGTGGAGCTGGATATTACAGCTCTGCTCCTGTGTGGAGCAGCATCTCAAGCAGAACACGGCCTATTTTGAGGTGGGCCAGCGACGCACGCCCCTTCAATCCATCCGGTAAATGTCCGTCTGCCGCATGGTAATTATTCTCCAATGCATTTTCCCCCGTGCAGTTTTACAATGAAGCCAAAGAGTCCACGGACTACCTGAAGAGTCTACAAGACGCCATTCAGAGGAAGTACAGCTGTGACCGCACCAGCAGCCTGCACAAGCTGGAGGACCTCACGCAGGAGTCCATGGTGAGCTGTTAGAGCCTATAGGTGGGAAGGAAAGGGTGGGGGGGAACAAAACAACAATGATTTAACAGGTGTTCTGGGTGGTGCGGTGTGTCCATAGGACGAAAAGGAGCAACTCCTTCAGTACCGTAGCACCGTGGCCGGGATAGTGGGCCGGGCCAGAACCGTCGTTCAGCTCAAGCCCAGGAACCCGGACAACCCCGTGAGGTCTTCCATCCCCGTCAAAGCCATCTGCGACTATCGTCAAATCGAGGTAGAGCTCTCTGCCTTTGCTGTGTTGTGTTTTTCTACATTCAACCAGCTGGAATAGCAGAGCACTGTCTGCTCTTCCCAGATAACCATCTACAAGGAGGACGAGTGTGTACTGGCCAGTAACTCTCACCGGGCCAAGTGGAAGGTGATCAACCCAGGGGGGAATGAGGCTATGGTGCCGTCGGTTTGCTTCACCGTTCCACCGCCTAACAAGGAGGCCGTTGACATGGCTGGCAGGTGGGTAGAGGATACACACACACAAGCGTTGGTGACCTCGCCTTGACTGAATAAGTCAGTTATGCCTATTTTATATTATTTGTTCCCCTGCAGGATTGAGCAGCTGTACCAGAATGTTCTGACGCTGTGGCACCATTCCCACATCAACATGAAGAGCGTGGTGTCGTGGCATTACCTCATGGCTGACATCCGCACCATCCGCAACTGGAGCGTAGCCTCTGTAGGTTTCATTGTTTTCCTCTGATGCCAGTTTCTAAGCTTTAGTGGCCATTCATTTGCAAGGCGGTGTCAAGACAACTGTTTGTATTGGGAAATATATTGTCCCAGAAAGAATTGCAATAAATGATAATATTGTCATTTCAAGAGCATTTTATGCCACTGATATAATGATAATATAATAATATAATAGCATAATTATGCAGTAAGGCTTCACTCTTATACATTCTTAAACTCTAAACACAATGACAATAGAGTCCAGTCAGCAGTTAATGTATGGTAAATTTCTAATCTTCAGACATTAATTTCACAATAATTTTGTTGATAAAATAAGAGGTAAAAGTCAAGGGTGGAATGAAAAATCCAACAACTATTTTAAACCAGAAAAACACCTCTTAAAACATTGAGGAACATTTCTTTCACCTGTCGCTGTCCGCAATGTGTGAAAGTGTGTGTGTGGTGCGCTGTGTGCACACAATGGCTAATATGTCAGCAAAACATGTGCCAGTACAGCAGGCAATAATATTGATGTCTGAAAAATGTACGTCGTCATATCTATGTATCGTTCGATAAATCGATATAGTAATTATTGTGACAGGCCCATTAGACAGTCCATGGTGATTATGGGGAATGGGCAAATAATGAGCGTACGTGAGGAAATACATTGTGTTCTCTTGCTCCCTGCAGATTAAGACCATGCTACCGGGCGAGCATCAGCAGGTTCTAAGCAACCTGCAGTCCCACTTTGAAGACTTCCTGGAAGACCGCTCTGAGTCGGAGGTGTTCACTGTGGCAGACTGTGCCCAGCTGGAGAGGGAGGTGGCGGCCTGTAAGGAGTGTTACGAGGAGCTGCTCAGATCTGCTGAGAGAGGCAAGGATAAGCTCCTGCCGCTATAGAAACCAGGGGGCCTTTAGGCATACAGTCCATGCCACACCTTGAGGGTAGCACATATAAGCTCTTTGAAGCATGTTGGCACAACATCAATACCTTCTGGATTAAACTTTACTGTGTGTCTGCACCTTTCAACCAGAAAATGTTTCAATAACATTCTGCTAATTTGTGCAATTCAGCCATAGCCTGGTGTTACACTGTTTTGATGATGCCACCTAGTGGTTTGAATTGTAACCTGCAGTGACAAGTTGTATTTTAGACTTTATTTTTAAAGTTCAGTGGTCTCAGATACATCTGATCTTCCCCCAAACTGCTGTCGGGTGAGCAGAAGAGCGAGAGGAGTCCGCGTACAACCATTACATCTCGGAGGTCCGCAACTTCCGAATGCACCTGGAGGGTCACGAGGAGCACCTGATCAGGCAAATCCGCACTCCCCTGGACAGAGACGACCTGGAGCGGTCTCTGCAGCGCATCGCGGAGCATGAGGTACACACCTAGCGTAGCATACGATGTCTGTTCATAAGATGTGCTATGCGGTCCCATTGCTGCACTGATGTGCCTGCAGAGGAAAACGGCAGAGCTGGACCAACTGAAACAGGACCTGGAGGCCATGAGGGAGAAGTGTGAGGTGTTCCTGAAGCAGGCTGCAGCTTCGTCGTGTGTTCCGACCCTTTCCTCTGAGCTCAGCGTCCTCCTGCAGAGTATGAACCAAGTGTCCTCCATGTCTACCATCTACATGGACAAGTAAGAAGGCCTACACACAGAACGACAGCCGAGACATATTGCTGACGTCCTCTCTGATTTTTGTGAACGAATGTCAACTTGTTGCCTTATTATTTTGTAGACTGAAGACACTGAGCTTAGTGGTTGACCACAGCCAGAAGGCAGAGGCTGTAGTGAAGGTCTACGAGTCCAAACTCTATGAGGAGGATGCTGTGAATTCTGACCTGAATTCCACAGAGACAACCATTTCCACGCTGAAGGTAGTGTTGGCCCCCTACATCGGTGTATCTCGAGAAAGATTGACGGCAGATAAAGCACACAGAATGTAGCATTTGTTAAATAGTCCGCCTTCTGCCTTCTTCCTTCTTGCAATGCTTAGCGATGGCGGACAGAGATCGATGAGAAGCAAGAGGTCTTCCACAACATAGAGGACGAGCTGCAGAAAGCACGAGCCATCAGCGAGCGCATGTTTAAGGCCCACAACGAGCGAGACTTTGACCTCGATTGGCACAGGGAGAAAGCCGATCAACTTTGCGAGAGATGGCACAACGTTCACTTTCAGATTGACAGCAGGTATTTGATTGGTTTGTTTTGGTTCTTTCACAACCCTACCATATTCAAACATTGTTTACAATACGTATTTGCTAATCTTAACATTGCTGATAATATATTAATGCGTTACCTTTCAGGCTCCGGGACCTTGATGGTATAGGCAAGTCTCTGAAATATTACAAAGATTCCTACAGCAGCCTGGATGAGTGGGTGAGCGAGATGGAAGCAGCACAGCTGAAGGCTCAAGAGAACAAACCGGAAGATAGCAAGGCACTCGCTGAGCTGCTAAACCAACAGAAGGTGTGCATGGAAGAGATGCCTTTGCTTTAATATTTGAACTGTTTCCTTATTTTACTGTTTTACAGTATATTGTTAAAGGACCCATTTCATGAAAACCAAATATTTCTAGTTGATTTTGGAATTAGCAATGTCGATGTGATACGAAGAAGTTGTAAGCCTTTCAAAGTGGACTGTTAGCTTCCTGATCTGTATTGGCCAAAAAAGGGAGAGAGGCGGGGAAACAGGCGAATAAGAAAAGTGTGCATATGTTATGTAGATTACTGTACAGTTTGTTTGGTAACACCCCTATGAGGAAATGGCCACCTACGTACAGTAGGATTCAGCAAAATATACAAGCTAAGGAACTGATGTTGATCGCCAGTACACAAACCGTAAGTAAAAGTTTAATGTTCAACATTTGCAGATGACCAAATCTGTATATCTAGTTTTTGATACAGTAACTGCAGGCTACCATAGCATTAACAACTCGAGTCTGCAGGACAGGCATATTATCAAGAGTGATGCACTGTACACATCAATAACTACATTAGAGTTATATAGGCTATTGTTCAGTAACAGTAAACGGATTAGAAATAGGCTGCTTAAATAATGTTATGTTTACTTAACGTAAATATTGCTCATTGATAAAGACGCACTCATGTGTCATACAGAAATTGTGTCCCCTGCCGGAAACGGATTGCTGTTTTTGGTACCGAAAGTAATAATGATTTTATCTGAGTCAGTGATGGGTCAGATCATACAAAACATTTAACCTTATGTCCGTGATAATAGCAAAGATAGAATACGTCTTTGTTTAACTTTCTTGTTTCTTGTTTAACTGAATATCACTGTGTGTTTTTGCTAGCAGCTAGCAGCTAGACACCTTTCTGTCCAATAACATTGTGGCAAGAATGGCTGGGGTTTTATGCTACGTTCATTAATTAATACGTGCTTATGGGTATATGGCTGTTTAGCGGGCAAGGATGGCTGCGATGTTGTGCTATGATATAATTTAACCTTCATTAATGAAATAATGTGCTTAGTAGATACATGGCTGGTAGTACTGGGACGATTAGTCGACGTAACCGACGTCACCGGTTACGTAAAACGTCGATTTGCTAAATGTACCGTCGACTCGGAAAAATATACCTATAACTATGCTCCGATTTGAAAAAATAGTGCCGTCAATGGACTATGAGAGGCAGCAATGAGCTGCAAACGCGCTTAGTAATCCTGAAACCAAAAGAAGAAGGCAAATGGCATGGTGTCTGTTTGTGTGTACCTACCCTAATACATCCGCTGATATGTCTGTAGCAGATTCATTTGGTCCGGTTTATAGCCCGTGACGCAGTAAATACCAGGCAGGCGACCAGCAGCTAACAATGTTAGAGTTAGCACTTTGCCAGATGCAGCGTGTGACATGCATTTGTACTAAAGCGTCAACAAAAACATTGCTGGACATAGTGAAAAGCTACACGAGAACACGGATCCAATTGAAGCGGAGAAAATAGAGGAGCTGCTTAAGTTTCGGGCCCACCATTGTACAACATGTGCAAACGCAAATCATGCAGCTCCGCTCATCTGCTGTGTTTGAGCGCAGTCCCTCCGTCTTAAAAGGAACACTAGCGGACGCTTCCATTTTCCTCTCGCACATAGCCCAAACATGTTTACCCCCGCTGCCCCCTTGCTCTATAATCTCATCAATCTGATGATATTGTGTTGTCAAACGTTCATTTGTAGGCCAAGTGTGTATTCTCTGTATAAAAATTAATTTACTGAGAAGCTTACGTGACATCTATTTTGGACACACATTTTAATTTCCACACCAAGAAATGTGTTAGGCTACCAGAACACAGACCAGCTGAAATGTTTTGAAAAACTGTCCGGTTTTGCTCCAAAATCCGCGATCGGCAACCGGACGGTTTTTCAAAACATTACAGCCGGTCTATGTTCCGATTGGTGTCCGATCAATCGGTGCATCTCTATTTTAAAGCAACAGTCACTGAAAACAGACCTTTATCTGAGAGTTGTGGTTGTGCTATTCCACATAATCTACGTGGTATTTTGGTATTTAAGCTTGTCAAATACAGTAAATTCTATTGGAATGTCAAGGAAATGTGTCAACAAGTGAAAAGGTGCATGAAATGACTCCTTTAATGTGTTTTCCAGGTCCTTGTGTCTGAAATCGAGCAAAAACAGAACAGGATCGAAGAATGCCAAAAGTACTCAGAGCAATACTCATCTGTGATTAAAGTAAGCAGACATGATAAAATATTGTATTGCATATTGACATATATTGACTTTTGGTTACATAGTTGCACTTGATGAACTAAATTGTACTTACATTCAGATAATGAGTATATTCTACTCTCAATTCAGGATTATGAGCTGCAGCTGATGACCTACAGAGCAATGCTGGACTCCCAGCACAAATCGCCGCTCAAAAAACGGAGAATGCAAAGCTCTTCTGATGCAATACAGCAAGAGGTGAAACATGATTTTTTACAATGAAATCAGCATTGAGTGTGTTCTCCATGCTGATGCAATGTCATTTGTGTTTACTGTACCAGTTCATGGATCTGCGAACTCGCTACACTACTCTAGTTACGCTAATGACACAGTTTGTGAAGTTTGCCAGTGAAACACTGAGGAGAACCGAAGATGAGGAGGTAAGGAATCCTATTTAAAAACTTTGTTTTTCTGCATCCCATATTAAAGCAAATATGGGATTTTATTGTTTTACTTAATGCTTCTCAAATGGCTTTCAGCATGACAGATTGACACATTTGTTTTGGCATTGAGCATTGGATTATTGTTCTTTTTTTTTTACTTCAATGCAATGCTTTGTTTTTATATACAGTACATATTTCAGTCTAATATGAAATATGAAGCTTGCTAATACAGTGTATATACTGTGTGTGTGTGTGTGTGTAACATGTTAGGTTTCAATTGGTTTGATAGGGAAGCGGGATTGTGTTTAGTTAGTTTTATAGTATGTATTATAAACATGTATGTCATTTTCTTAATGTGTGAAACAATTTGCTTTACGTCAAAGCAGTTAAAGACAGGTTTTCCAGTTTAATTGAATTGCAAAGGTACATATCTAAGACAAAAGATGTGATAGGCCACTATGCTTTGCTAGATATGAAACCATAAATAATTAGTTTTAAAATTCAATCTTAAGTATTCATAGCATGAAAACATGGTGTGTATGTGATGTGCAAGAATTCCATTATGGTGGTGGTTCAAAACTGCTTGGAAGAGGAAATGCTTGATCATTGCTTCTGGTGGGTTACTGCTCTATTTACTGTAGATCATTTCCAGTCAAGTTATGTGAATGTTGTTGGATTTGTTTTGTTTTTTTTGGTGGAAAATGTCTCACATGGATTTGTGGCATTTAGGGTTTTCAATTTTATTTAACACGTCTTAACAAATCATATTTTAGGACGTGATATCAAAGGATAATTTATAATATAGTCTTTTCTATTGCAATTTAATCATAAATTCAGTTACAACATGCTGAATCGGCACACATTTTAAAATCTTAGCAATAACTGAAGAAAGGTAAATAAGAGCCCTAATCACACAAATTCCTAGAGAGATTTCCACAGTGTGGCAACAGCTTGGTGACGGTACACAAATAAAAGTACACAACGCTTTCTAGGAGCTTTCTGAAGATGAGAGTAGTGGTTAACTTATTTTTTGCATTATAGAGCAGAACGGCTCTTGAAAGAACCAAATACGCAAAAAGGACAGAAAGTATACAGCTCCAAAATGCTGCAGGAGAAAAGGAGATTAGTCAACTCCGGCAAAAGGTACAGGAACTAGAGGTTGCACTGGTTGAACGACAAGTACAGCTGGATAAGTTCAAATCAGAAGTAGAGGCACAGAAGAGGAACTACAATGATTTAAATATTCAGAAATCAAAGTTTGAACGTGAGACAAATCAGCATCGCCGAGAATTAGAAATGGCATTAAAAGACAAAGCTGCCATTGAGCAGGAACTAAGTCGCACACGGCAGTTAGTTCAGCAGTCAGAAGCTAAACGTTCTTCATTGGAGGAGGGACTACATATTTTAAAGAAGAACATTGAGGAAAGTACCATGGCCCGCAAGAAACTGGAAGAGCACTTGAAAAGAAAAGATAAAGATGTTCAGGACCTTGAGAAGCATGGCCGTGTCCTGCTGAGAGAACTTAAGGTCAAGGAGGAGGCTGAGGCAGCTGCATTTGAAGAAAACAGCAATGCTCAGCTAGTCTCTGCAGACATGGATACGAACCTCCTTCAGCGTAACCTAGAAGAATTGACCATAGTCAAGAAAAGAGCTGAAGTGGAGATCAAGACACTCAAGTCAGAGCTGAATTCTGTGGTTGTACATAAAAACATGTTGGAGAAGGAGGCAAAGCATTTTAAAGACCTTTTGGAAGAGAGCAATACTAGATTAAAGAAGATTCAAGTGGACTTGGAGTCAGAAAGAACCAACATGAGAAAACATGTAGAAGAGCTCAGAAGGGAAACATTAGACACAAAAAGGTCCATGTACACTCTTCAAGAGCAAATCAAATCACTCCAGAGGGATAAATCTTCATTAGAACAGAAAATAGTTTTCCATAACACTGAAGTGGAAGGCTTTAAAGAGCAGCTGAATATCAGCCAAGAAAAGCTTCTGAGAAAAAGTTCTATAGAGCAGGAAAGAAATCACACAATGCAAAGTTTAGAGGAAGACCTATCAGCCAAACAGACAGAAATAGATCAGATGAAATCCAAGTACAGCGAACTATCAAGAAATAATATGTTACTAGAAAATGTAGTTAGAGGGCTTCAGATAAGTACTGATTCATTACAGAAAGATAAACTATACGCCGAACAAAAAATCAAGTCTTTAAAAGCTGAAATAGAAAGTGTGAAACAGCAGTATCAAAAAGCTAAGGATGAAGTTACATTTAAGAAAAGATCTGAGCAAGAAGCCCAACTCAAATGTAAAAACATTGAAGCTGAGCTCCAGACAACTGCATTGTTAGTCACCCAGTTGCAGAAGCAAATAGACGAGCTAAACACAGTTAACATGAAAATGGAAAACAACACGAAGAATGTTAGAGCTCAGCTTGATAAGGTAACTGCTGAAATTGAAAGCAAGGATCAGCAAATACGAATTTTAAAATCTCAGGTTGAGAGTGCTAAATCACAGGTTAGCATAATTGAAGAGGAGTTGGTTAAGAAATCCCAGACCTCCCATGAGCTTCAAATCAAAATAAGGGACTACAATGAAGAAGTAAAAATGATTGCTGAACTGCAAAATAACAATAAAGCACTCTCCCAAAACCTCACCAATTATGAGAATCAAATAAAAAATCTTAAAGCAGAGATTAACTCAGTTTGCACGGAGAGGAATCTCACCAAACAAAAAAACCAGGACCAAATGGTAGAAGTGAACAAATTGAATGCAATGTTAAAGAAAACAACTACAGAACTTCAAAAGGAATCATCTGAAAGTCAACATTACCTCAGTAAGGTAAAAGCATTAGAGGCTGAGCTTTTAAAATGTAACCGGAGTATTAAAGGTGTCACTGGAAGCTCAGAAAAAATGGTAGCAAGTCTAAATCAGGAGATAAATACTCTTCAGCGGGATAAGAAAGTAGCAGACCTAAAACTGGACAACTTAAAATTAGAGCTTGAAGAGCTGAGTGCTGCTCAGAAGAGATTGAGAGAGGAACTTTCTAGAGAGACCCAGGAAAGAAAGACTAAACAGTCCAAAATAACAGAACTGGAGGCTGAGCTTCATAAAAGTAAACTAACAGTGAAGGAAATAAATTATAACGTTGATAAAACCACATCAAACCTAAAGCATGAAATCACAGTGCTTCAGAAAGAGCGAGGTGAAGCACAAAATAAATGTAATGTATTGGGATCAGAAGTTACAGTACTGAAAGAAAAACTGGACCATGCTCAGCAAGAGGCCAAGCAGAAGCAAAATGAAAGTTCCAGGCTTCAGCTCAGGGCCCAACAGCTGGAGCAGCAACTTGGGAACTGCAAACAAATGCTGGAAGACTTGAAAAGCAAACTAGATCTGCAAAGGAATGGCTATGAGAGGCAATTGCTGCTGGTGCAGACTGAAATGGAGCAAAAGCTTATTTTACAGCAATCCGAAATGAAATGTGAAATTGAGAGGAAAGTGAAAGAACATGCACAGAGCCATGTGGAGATGCATGGCTCACCATTGAAACATGAAATTGAACAAATTAAAGCCTTGAGTGAGAACACAATGAAAGTAAAGCAAGAAGCTGAACAGCAGTTATATCAGGTACAAATTCAAATGGACAAGTTGCAGCAGGAAAGAGCCTCTCTCAGTAGTGATCTGTTCAAGTCTAAAGCTCAAAATGCTCTCTTAGAAGAAGACCAAGCTAAACTTGGCTACAACATTGGTCTTCTTGAAAGCGTCAACAGTGCATCCTCAAAGGAGGTTACAAAGCTTAGACAGATGCTGACAGAGACTGAGCAGAAACTGATTATGAAAGAACGGGAAGCATTGTCCCTCAATGAACAGATCATGTCCTATATCAAGGAGGTAAAAAGTCTTCAGGAAAAACTTTTAAATCTGGAGGTTATGGTGAAGACAGAAAAGAGGAAGAATGAAGTGTCGGTGAAGAGCGAACTCGGCCACAAATGTGCCAAAGACGAGGAGGTTACAAAATTGAAGACAGAACTGTTATTAGCACAGAAGATGGTGTCTTCATATGAAGGTGCAAAGCGCAAGCTAGAGGAGGAGGTTGTCAAAATGAAAGCGACTTCAGAGGTATGAATGAATCATAAAGTATCATTATTGAAAAGCAATATCATTATGTAAATTAAGTTAAACACATCATTTATTATTTATTTATAATCAATCGTAATTGATGTACCTATTTATCTTTATTTATTTATGTGTCCAATGTCATAATTGCAGATGGCAACAATGGATAAAGATAAAATACTACAAGTGTTGAAAAAAGTACAAGAAGACAAAATGGAAGACTCAAACAAGAGCCATGGACACTCAAACAAGAGCCACGAACAAACGCACAATTCTATGATGATAACAACAAAAAATGTGTCCTTGTCAGTGGGTGGTCAGACTGGCAGCAGCCTTTATGAAACACCAAAAGCATCCAGAGATGTGCCAATAAACGTCTCTCATCCTGCCCATACATTGAAAGAGAGCACAGCTGGCAGTTATGGAAAGCAGAGTGTGACACACTCCAGTTTGTCCTCGTACACGTTGACGGGCCTCAGAGGCAGTATAAGTCTTAAAAAGTTAATACAATTAAAGCTTTTGGGCCAAGAGGTTTTGCAGAAATTTGAAATGGGTCTTACCTCAATGGAGGAGATTCAGGCATCGCTTGCCCACTTCATGAGCAAACCCACTGTTATTGCTGGGGTTTACATTGAGTCAAGTAAGAAAAAGATATCCTTCTTAGAAGCGGCTGAAAAAGGCATCTTAGCTAAGACTTATGCCATTGACTATCTGGAAGTTCAGGCTGCCACAGCTGGTATTATAGGTCTGACCACAGGAAATATACACACTGTTCATGAAGCTCTGGAGATAGGCCTCCTGGACACTCACCTAAAAGACAAACTCATGGATGCTGAGAAAGCTTTTACTGGCTATAACCATAATGACAAACAACTATCTTTAGTTCAGGCAATGGAGGAAAGAATTGTTGATAGACAAAAGGGAAAGAAGCTCCTTGAAGCCCAAATAGCTGCTGGAGGAGTGATCATCCCTGAGCTTGTTAGAGTCCCTGTAAACATTGCTGTTGATGTGGGCCTTTTGAAAACAGCCACCTTACAAAGTCTTTATGAACCAATCAGTAATCCTAGGGGATTCCACAATGCTTGCAGTGGACAAAAAGCATACTACAGTGAAATGCTAAAGTGTTGTGTGTATGATACTGATGGTGGGGTTTATCTTTTCCCATTTGGAGACAGACATCTGTTCAGTATGACACTCAGGAGCTCTCATAGAATAACTGTTGTCAGTAGCAGCAGTGGCCTGGAAATGTCAGCATATGAAGCGTACAAGGGGAAGCGCATTGACAAGAAGACCTACCTGTTCCTATCACAACAAGACAGCGAATGGCAGGAAAGGTCCACCGTTAATACAGACGGAAGCCCACGTCACATCCTTGTTGACCTCAAAAGTAGTCGACAATTTTGCGTTGAAACCGCTCTAAGCCAGAGGTTCCTTGAAACCTCAGAGCTTATGAGCTATCGCAGTGGAAACCTCAGTATATTTGAGCTAGCAGATATAATATTCTCCAGAATGGTGGTTGTTGAGGATGTAAACAGTCCAATCGCTGGCCTGTGGGATGTCAACCAAAAGAAGCGCCTGTCAGTTTTTCAAGCTCTTCAGCTGAGCCTCATTGACAGAGTTACTTGCCTGAGGTTGTTGGAGGCCCAGGCTTGCACGGGAGGCATCTGTGATCCCTGTTCCGGAGAGATAACTACAGTCACAGAAGCTCTAAAAAGAGGTCTTGTAGACGAGTCATTTGCTCATCAGCTCCAGCATTACGAGCAAGCATATTATGGAATCACTAATCCCAAGACGGCAAAGAAAATATCTGTTGCTCAGGCTATTCAGGAAAATCTCTTTCCAAAAGATATAGGTCTTAACTGTCTTGAATTCCAGCTCCTCACTGGAGGATTGATAAACCCTGAGACACACAACAGAATACCACTGGAGGAAGTTAGTCAGAGCTTTCTTCTTGACAAAGCTATTGTCTCCCAAGTGAAAAATGAAAAATCCAACGCCAAAATCATAACCTGTCCAAAGACAAGGAGAAGAATCTCATTCAAAGAGGCACTTGAAAGAAGTGTCTATGACAGTCACACTGGGCTGAGGTTACTAGAGGCTACAAAGAGTTATGGTGATGTGGCAAAGTCTCCAATCCAGTATATTTGGACTTATCAGCACCTGTAAATATTGTTGTCCAAATAGCGAGCAGAGAAAATGAACTACTATTTTTGTACTTTTTTGGTTATAGACAACTGTGAACATATTGGAGATGCTGTACGTGAAGTAAAAAACACATGTACTTTAGTGTGAAATGTATGTAATAAAATAATACATATTAAAGGTCATATGATGTTTTAAAAATAAATATAGCAGCAGACAAATGTAATGTATGTAAAAATACAGTGGAATAGTTGCATCCAGGGCAGAGAATGACATCATACTCCTGTGTGTTGTAATCCAAGCTCCTGTTATTTGTTTTCTTAACTGGTCTTTCTGTGTGTGCATGTAGTGTAAGTGTGTGTATGTGTGGCCCACCAAGCATTTGTTTTGGTCTGATATGCTGTTTCCTAGTGTGACACCTAGTAGCAGACACAATTATACATATAGACCCTATATTGGCATGGCGCTCCATCAGTTACATATCAAAACACAAGTGGTATAGTTGAATGACTATAAATAAAAATAGTATATAGGAATAACATGTACTCTCATGTAGACTGGAAACAAACATGCATACTGTATCATCATTACATGTTATACCGTGTTAAGTAACTCATTCTAGAGAAATAATGAAGACCATGATTGGGACACAAGTTTCTTCACCTGAATAAGTCACAAATGTATTCAGCCACATGTTATACAAAATAAAACCACTAGTAATTTTCAAACTCTTTTGACTTCCATTGTTTCTCAAAAGCATACTATAACACTATTTACAGTACAGTATAAAGCTCTCAAGCTCTGTATTTTTCAATTACCTATGCCTCTAAAATGCAATTGTGTATTCTTTATATATTATTCATGGATATCTATTTTAGATTTCTTGGTACACATTGCTGATTAATGTAATTGTCTTTCTAGAAGTGTGTGTGTTTTTGAGAAACATTGTAGGTTGAAATAGTTCTGTCTTATTTGGAAGTGCCGCCAAACATAATTTATCATGAACACCAGTATGTTTAGATCCATAGAGGTAAGGAAGGTATAGAATAAATTGGTTAACAAAAGTTGAGAACCTCTTTCATACTAAATATAATTGATTCACTGTTCTTCTTTTTTCATATTTAAAATAAAAACATTTTCTAGGGGTCTTTTGTGAAATGAGTGGCAGTGCAACCCTTTGAATCTGTAATGTAAATAGGGGATGAAACGGGGTATAAGCAAATATAACAATCACTTTGAAAACTCATGTGTTCTAGAGATCTGTTGATGAAGAGAAGAAAGGGCATGGTGATAAAGTTAGCAAGCTTTTGCACTGGGTATCCAATGTGAAACAAAGCCAGCACAATGATGGTAAATTCCTGAAAGATGGTAATGCCAACACAAAAGCCTCTAATAACATCCAGGTAAATACTATGTATACATGTAATATCTATGACTGAATTTTTTTATGAATCGTTTTTGTTCTATATACCCAATGCAATCTCTACTAATACCCTGGCCAGTTATTTTTTTATAATAAATAAAATGCAAAATAAAAGGCTTAAACAAACATTTCTTAATCATATACAACATCACTCCTCCTGACATGCATTGTATACGTGTATGTACATACTGTAAGTTTAAATAAAAAAACTTGATATTTTGAATTATTTCTTATTTTTATTTCATGCTCCAAACTTTATAATCCTTTTCATTAACATAAGAGGCAATAATACAGATGTTAACCCATGATATTTCCAAACTAAATATATTAATCTCAATTATTAATATAAATGTTTCGATAAAGTGACATAATATACAGTATACATTCAAGACAGATTCCAAATGCATGTTCAATATAAGTTTCACCCAGCACAACACACACCAAAAGTACAATATGTAAAGCCTCTACTCTGTCTGTCAAAGATATCATGAAGTTACTGTTTTTGCTGCTTTTAAAGTGAGATGTCAAAGTTGTCCTAATAAGTTATTATGTTGTTTCTCCTCATGCTATAAAAATAATACATTTCTACATGTACATGTTTAACATTGATGTTTTACTTTGAAAGGTATATATTTGAATAAATTATTAAAAAAATGGTATGCACGCTTTATTAATCAGGACCCTCACTTGAGCTAATCCGCTGTGTATATTTATACAATTATTATTTATGTTTTAGGTGTCTCTGGAGGAGATGGTAACTAAAAAGGAGCAAATTGCAGATGCACTGAGGACTACACAGGTGATATTAAATAAACACAGCGACAAGTAAGCGATTTTATGGGGTATCTGTACTATTCATGACCTTGTTCTCTTTTAAATGCTAAAGGCTTTTGTCTAGTAAGAAACCTCATTTAATGTTTTGCAGAATGACAGAGGAGGAGAGACAAAATGCCCAGGAGCAGCTGAAGGCTCTGAATCAGGCCTTGTCTGATATCTCCCAACACAGTGTGGATCCGACGCCCTCTGCAGACCAGGTTGGATACTGCACTGGCCGTGTTTGTGGCTTACAGTGTTCTCCAAATGAACAATGTCATGTCCGCACACTGTTTAATTGCATGACTAACCTTGGTGCTCTTCCGATCTATTTCCAGCACGGTGTGAAAGGATTTATGAATGTGTTTTGAATAATATCGTTTAGGGAGTCTTGAGTATGCTGTAAACATGTTTTGTGCCAATATCATCATCGTCATCATGCATTTTCTGATGTTTCACTATGCCAGGTCTCTTTTAATCCCATATGGGCTCTGGTGGAATCAACGTAAGAAAACAATGCATACGGCCACCAGAATCCATAGGGGTCAGGTCTCTTTTTGTGATTTCTAACCTACTGTGTGTTGCAATACGCTGGACGTGGCAGTCACAGATGCATGATAGCTTTATTGTGTTGTCCCTCATTCTGCTGCGTCAAGACAGTTTTTCACTTGTGCACATGGTTTCTTAACACGCACTCTGTTGTCTGATGGTGAGTACACGTTTTGCATTGCTTTTGAATACAGTTGAATTTGAATGTCACATTTTGCACAAAGGATAGGTGTTTTGATAGTGAAATGCCGTGCGATGAATTCACCGACGTCTTTTGACTTCTTTTCCTTAGAATTTTGAAGACTTGCTCAATATGGAAACTGAAAATGAAGAGGCTTCCCCCAGTGGTCGGATGACGGACGTCATTCACCCAAGGGCTCAGCCTTACATATCTGGCCTTCCGCATTATGGGCTACAGCAGTGCCTGGACTCAGATAACACCCTGGAACAGGGTCTGGCTAGTAATCCATCTCAGAATCAATTTCCAGAGCTGCTTGAAGCAAGCATTCAGAGCCCTCACGTCTTCTCTGTCCCTCCCACGGCAGTAGTCGCAGCAAGGGAAGAGAACAGGTCTGAACATCTGCTCCTTAAGCTAATAGACGTAGAAGAGCACAGTGAAGAGATGAGGTTGTGTTATACAGGAGATGCACTGGCATTGGAAAAGGCGTTTGAATTAGGATTGATTCCTGCCTCTCTCTTTGTTGAGGTCCTTCAGAAACAGACCGGGCAGACTAGTGACACTGAAAATGTTTCAAATGAGGCACCTTGTAAGGAGGAAAGGCTGGTTTTAAAGGGTCAAGATGGAATCTCATCAATGACAGTGGGAAGAAATATGAGTAAAATGACGTTCACAGATGGAACTACAGACCAAAAATCAGGGCCAGAAATAATAGAAGATACAAAGCACTGCATTGAAAAGGATCTTGAAAGTGTAGGTTGCAGTCGACAGAACCCAAGTAGCAACTTAGTGGACCTGGGAAGTGGGAAGAGACTAACAGTGGATGAAGCTGTTCAATGTGATTTGATGAGCTGTAGCAGCACACTGCTAGTTCTTGCTAAACAAAGGGGCATTATGGGTATTGTTTTGCCAGACTCTGGGGAAATACTGACGGTGTCCACGTTGTCACACCATGAGATGATCACTAATGAATTCAGCAGCAATCTCACCCGCAACCAACAAAAGATAGTAGCTTTTTACATACCAGAACTATCCAAGGTGGTAGACTTCACCACTGCTATTGAAAATGGTTTTATCGATAACCATACAGTGGAGGTGTTGAAAACTATAGAATTTCCAGAGGTGACTCCTGATTTTGATCAGCTCAGTGTAGACTTTTCTTCTTGGCTGACGCGTAAAAAGCTCACACTTGACAGGCACTCTCATTCTCAAAATACCAGCCCCTCTCCCACAGAGATTAAGCAGTTTTTCATATCCTACCTCATGATGAACAGTTACATTGATCCACAGTCTGGACAGAGGATAGTAATACTTGATAGACAGCTAACTGACATGGTTAAACATTTCATCTATGATTCGTCAGCATGTGAAAACATAAAACCAATTCCTACACATCTAACATCAAATGGTTCTATTTCAGAACAGCTAGATTTAGAAATGTCTTTTCAAAGTGACAGTCCAATTCTGTTGCACATAAATGAGGAAGCAGATGAATTTGTGAATGATGAGCAAATATTACATTATCCTGCTCCCGGGCATGTTGAAATTACATCAGAGGAAAAAAACATTGTTATTGACAAAGTGCAAAGACAAGATAAATTCAATGAATTATTAGTTGAATATGATTGTATCCAGAGCTCCATGCAGCCTACGTCTGTAGAGGGAGTGAATCTAATTAACGTCACTAGCATAGCTAGCTGTTGTCATTCTGAAAAAGGTATTCCTGTAAAAAATGTAGATTTTGAAGATGGTGAGACAGTTGGTAGTCTTCTCAATAATCCAGCCACTTCAGAGAGCTCAAACCTTCTCACTTCATCACCAGTAAATATCCCAACTACCAGCATCACTAACATAACTAGCTTTAATCATTCTGAAAATGATATTGCTGTAAAGAATTTAGATTTTGAAGCTAGTGAGACAGTTGGTAGTTTTTTCGATATTCCAGCTACTTTAGAGAGCTCAAACTTTCTCCTTTCACCAGTAAATATCCCATCCTCCAGCTCACCATTGAAGGTAGCGGTTTTAGAAACATCTATAATCCCTAGCCATCAAACAATCGCACACGGGAACTTTAATTCAGTGTTCAGTAAACCAACAGATAATGATACGAGCTCAGAGGTTTTACATTCTGAGGAGAAGTGGGAGACAGAAAGTGAACAACACCATGCCCTCCGTCTACTAAGAGCTCAGGTAGAGGAGGGGGGCATTTTAGATGTCACCTCTGGGAGGCGCTATAACCTAGAGGCAGCCCTCAATAAAGGCCTGGTTGATGGACAGACATTTTTAAAGATTCTGGCTCTGCAGTTTAATAAACAAACGAGTGCAGTAGGGGACAACGAGGGCAAAGTATCTGTCCTTAAACAAGCACTATCAAATGGTTGCATTTCCTCTGACGTTGCATTGCTCCTTATGGAACAGCAACACTTGGATGTTGAATATCATTCTATAGTTAATGTCAATCAGGACTACCAATCTGAATCCAATTCCAGCAGGCCAGTCGATCAGATGGTTCACGCAGACACAATATTCAAACTTGTCGTTTATCCTGAGGCAATGGCCAGTGATTGTACTCGTAATGACCAGCGCCAGGGATTCATACATATGAATGAGGCTGAAAACAGCTGTCAGCATCATGCTGAGAAGAGGCTTGCCGTCGTTCTGCTTGAGCTCGCTGATGAGCCCCTCGATGAACAAGGCAGAGAGGGTGGACATCTGCCGTTTCCTCAGAGTGCAGATATCGGTCCACAAGCTGTGCTTTCTTCATTAATAAGTCATAGGCCTGCCGGCTCTCCGGTGACCTCACTCGACTCAGACAATAAAACTGACAGAACACATACACAGATAGGCGATTGTGACAGACAGGTCCAAGTCAATAGCCGGCTGACGGATATGATCGATCAGTGTGTCACGCAAAATTCTGCTCCACCAACCGCGCCCGTATTGGACAACGTGCGTGACAGACAGATAGAGAGCCAGCATGAACACGCCCTCTCCGCCCATCAGTCTTGTGCAAGAGATGGTTTACTAGAAGATTTTCTTAGGGCGGATCATCAGACTGTGAGTCCCGTCCAGAGTGACTCAGGCATGTCCTCATCGCATAGCGATGTGCTGCTGGAGGACGGCAGAGTGGAGAATGTGACTGTTTGGCCGTCGTCAGTCAGTGAGCCTATCCAAGGTTTAGGCCGCGCCTCGCTTGGCGATGCCGTTACCTCAACGTCTCGGTCTGCTGACGACCATGAGAACAGTGTCACAGAAGATGGCGGGGTAATCGCATTACCTCAGCGGCCAGATGGGGATCTCTTTAGTGAGTCTGAAATGGCGTTGACACAAACAGGTCAGAGGCGAGCAAATGAGAATATAACCCTTTATTCAGAGGTTCAATTTAATCAGCCCAACAATTCCAATAACAGCAGCTGTGTTACTGAAGATGTTTCCATATGCATTATTCAGGAGTCAATGCTGACACTTGGCAATATGTCTGGTTCAACAGAAAAGCTTGCAGGTGAGATTGAATCAGACGAGCCTATTAACCTGCACGTTTCCCCAGAGAGACAACACTATTACTTTTCCTCAGCCCCTGGTTTTGAGGAGGTGTCCTTATCTACAAACTCACAGACACCAGATGTAAGTGGCATCAAACGGAACGCAAGTCTCACTCAAGGGGTCTCCTGTTCAATTCCATCCTTGGTATTAGATTTAGAGCCTTCGGCAAATGAAATGCAAGGATTACATATTCTTCCAACTGGCAGTAAATTAGATGTATGCTGTTGGTCTGATAATCCAGAGTTAGTCAGGGATGTGCCATCACATGTTAACATTACACCTGATTCTGTCCGTCGAACTGTCGAAGTTTGTAATGGTCTAAAGTCTGATGCAGAGAACAAGATTAAGGTTACTGTAGGGGGTGCTGTGGAGGACTTAATAACGAGTGGCAGAGATGCAGATGTTACCACTGCAGGTCACGAGATACCACAGTGGTCTGAGGAAGGTGACCTGGAGGAAAAAGACACAGGTCATAGGCTTATGAAAACCAGCACACAACATGTCATGGATGTGGTCAGTTCAAGTAATAATGACCCAGAGATCCAGGGTTGGATTCCCCTGGAAGGAAAAGACACTGCTGACACAAATCAGTCTGATCCACAAAACATCCAGTCTCAACTGCTGCAGCTGCTTAAAGGCATATCTCCAAACCAAGACCCATTGGTGCTGCAGGAGGTGGTGCAGAGCCTGCACAAGGTCCTGGGGGAAGAATCTCAGGAGGAGAGAAGCCACATTCTGGAGAGCATCAAGGAGGAGAGTTCAGAGGAGGAGGCTGAGCTGGCAGAGGATGAAGCCAACTTGCGTTGCTCTCACAAAACCATTCAGCAGGCATTGGCCCACACCCAATCACCTAACAAAGATGTCAAGTTAAATCACGTGGTAAATGTAGTGTTCTTTTTTTAAGGTTAAGTCCCCAATATACTTGTTTTTGTGCAACGCGTACACATAGACAAGCAGCTGCTTCGCGAAAGTAATTGTTCATATACTTACCTGTGTACCTTGCGTGTGCTTAGAGGATTTAGCGTATATATCCTGTAGGGGGCAGATCAGGCCGAATCATCCCTGGCCGAAACCGGAATATCTTCCTTGACTACCTCCAAATTTAAACAACAATAACCAACATGTCAAAGTGTCAATATGATGGTGACATCATATTGACACTGGTAATTACGGACTAGCTCTACTAACTTATCTTTGAAACTTCCAGCCATTGTTCTTTGTTTAGAAACTGTTGTTGATATTCTGTCCATATATTCGTGTGCTGCATCGCATCATGCGTATGCGTAGCGTTAATTTCTGAGGACGTGCACAAACTACTCTCCAAAGGAACACCGGATACGCACCCAGTACGCCTGGTAATCTTGCGTAGGCGTACGCGTACGCGTAATTAAAAGCAAGTATATTGTGGGCTTTACAGTCCGATCTTCCACAATCCCCATTCCCACCTGTGTTAAAGGTTTAGTAAGTAATTCTGGAAAAAAGCTTGTTATTTGAACTTCAGTGCCATAGGGGGCTTCTTCAGAAGCTCCACCCCACACATTAGAAACGCATTGTGAAGATTAGGATATTGTTGTTGTGTGGTGCGACCTGCACCACTTTGTTTATGTTCCTATTTATGGAGCCAGGGCTGTGTAGAAGTACTGGGTTACTTTCAGCACACACAAATAATGGTAAGATATCGGACCGGATATGTTTGGTGAATTTGACAAAAAGTTTATTATCTTACAATTGCTTACTATACCTTTAACATTCTGGCATTCATCTCTACGCTGCAAAGCTCACAACATTATACCCATGCTAACTTGTCAAACAGGTGTTTTACACTGCAAAATAAGTACGAAATATTCATTATGAGTTTTCTTATGCTTCAAACAAGCAAATTTGGCTATCAATGCAGTAAGTGAAATTCACCTGATACGATTTATTGCACTTATTTTACATCACTAGATAAGCCATTTATATTAGAAACAAGTTTAACTAGATTTTAAATCACAGTTAGCGGTAAATATAGTTTGTGCAGTGTAAGCATTGGCAGATAAATGGGGAGCAGATTGCATGTTCTAAAATATCTCTTTTTGTTTTGTACATGTTTCTTCTACAGCCACACTCTATCCAGGATTATTTGGAGTGTGTTGGTTCACTACAGGATCATGCTGATGTTTTAGATGAGATCAAAAATTACCTTCTTGCCCAGGGCCCCTTGAGCAGCAACTTGGAGGAGCTACATAACCAATTTAAAGAGGCACAGGTTAGAAGATTATTTTTGGCATTTATTGTAGAAATAGCAATCACATTTTAAATGTTACTACATTTAATTTGATTGTGTTCATATACGTTTACTAATGTTTTCCAACTAAATATCTCTTTTCCAGTCATTGGAATATAATCTTTCCAGTCTGACTGATGTACTTAACGCAGATCTAGAAAAAGCCAAAATCCTCTTAAAGTCTGTCAATGAGCAGATCCCCACGCAAATCCATCGAGATTTGGCGGTGGCATTTCGTGAATTAAAGTCACATTTTGCTGCCGTTTGCCAAATGTCTGCAGAGAGAACTCATGTTTTAACTCAGGAAACAGAATCCAAAAAGGTTAGTGTTCACTTTCAGGCTTACTTCTGCATGTTGGTATGACTGTAGATGTATTGAGCACTTTCTATGTCATTTTCAGATGCATTTGGACTGTACATACCAGAAACTTTTCAGTGACCTCCATAAACTAGCATACTGCATTAACAAGAATATAGACATGGATTTTCAAAATGCTTTTGATCTGGATGGACTGAAACATGTCTACCAGCAGAACAAGGTAACATAAAAGTTGTCCAAACAACAAAAACATTTAGACATTTATATTCCGTATCTGAATAGGCTACATTAGCATTTTTCCATGTTATCCTCTGCAATTCCAGGACATAGAGAGCAAGCTATTTCAAGTAGCCCGACTGGAGTTAGAGGACATGGCACTTGACGTTCAATACTTCATTTCCGAGCACACCCAGTTCTTGAGCCCTGCGCAGAGCAAAGCGCTCCTCGTGCTATTGACCGGCACACAGAGAGCATTCAGGGAACAGGCAGAAAAGCTGGCTGCACAGAAGGACACCCTGGAAAGTCTCATGGAGGCTTGGGAGCAAGAGAGCCAGCAGAAGGTCTGGATATATATGAACTACCATATGTGCTTTTATCAATAAAGCTAACTGTCAGTATGTTACGCCTCAGCAGTGACAGCATGAATAATGAATGGTTATTATGCATGTTTGTATTTCATTGTGTACAGGTCAGCATTTGCGATGTGAACTTGTATGTATGTATTCAGACATCTGTATTTTTTTTTAGCAGTAAATCATTTACATTCAAATCACTTATCAATCAGTACAAATGAATGTATCTGAAACCAAATATGAGAAATAACGATAAGTAAAAAAAAAACTATGCTCAATTGACATTATCAATCTTCATACTGCAAAGACAATGCTGCATGAGCAAATGCTTGATCAGACCTAATGTATGTCCTAACATTTTATCGGTTGTGTTTTTCAGGTCTCAAGACACCACTGAACAATTAACATTGGGCAAAATGCACCCAAATTATTGGAAATCTTTGCTCTACAACGTCCTCACTAACACATCACTAACCTAACAGAATATCACAAGTCTAATGTGAATGGCAAGCATGTTTACAGCATACCAGGTTTAAAAAGAAAGATTTGTCTAAAAATGTGTTATAATCCCCTACATCTGTCTTAGACTACTCCAAATCTGTGTGTGGCCGTCTTTGGGGAACGTATGCGTACCGTGAACATAATGTTTTGTATGTGGTCCAGTGTGCGACAGAGAAACACAAGGAGTTCTCTAGCAAGTTGGAGGAGCTGTGTGAGAATCTCACCCTGACAGAGAACCGCCTGCTCGGTCACCAGCAGGAGGCTGAGAAAACAGAGACTGTCAGTGACCTACAGCAGCACCAGCAAAAACACCAGGTGAAGCCAAGAGCTGCCATAGCCACACATGCTGTATCACTTAGGCATCATACAAGTCTTGTGAGTAACACATGCTTTCCTTCATTCTTATCACGCCGCCTGTAGGCATTGCAGAGGGAAGTGCTGGCCAATGCCACTGACCTGAATGATGCTATCAGCGGCACTAAGAGCTTTCTGGAGGAGAACCGCAGCAAGCTGTCTCAGGAGCAGGTGGCCGCCATCGAGAGCAAACTGGAGGAGGCCAAGAGCAAAGCCAAGCTCATCGACCTGCGGGCGGAGGAGTCCAGGAAAGACTTGGAGAAGGTTGTTACCACTGCGATCAAGCAGGAGAGCGAGAAGGTCAAGAGTCCCATTTTCCTCTGTCATCACTGTAACACAGACGATGTCACAATGCTGTAATGCCTCTGATGTTTAAATCTAGTTTTAGTGTATTTCTTGTGCTCCTATCCTGGCCTTATATATATGATGTCTGCTATGCAGCAAAAAGCAGTGCCACACAGGCCAGCGAGCTACAGACTTGTACAGTTGTTTTTAGGAGCATATGGTGCAGCCCTCTAACCGCTGGTGAGTTTCTGTGTCAGGCTGCTGCCGTTGAACAGCTGGAAAAAAGCAAGAGCAGAATCGAGGGCCTCCTGGACTGGATCTCCAACATAGGAAGTGACAGAGAGCCAGGGCCCGAACAAACAGGACACATCAGCCAACAGAACGGGAACGCGCCGGACGAATCCTCAGCCAATACGCAGTCGGGAGAGGATGACAATGCTAATGGAAATGCTACGCAGATCACCCACGTTGATTCTGCCAAGGAAAGTGGCGGGAAGGGCTCTCCATCCCTGGACCTTGACAAGCAGTATGACAGGGTCAAGGTGCAGTGTGTTTGCTGTTTGATGCTAGCTCCAAAACATGAATGGTGAATCCATTAGTGTGAATACAAACTCATTGTATTCATCGCTTTGCCTCACAAATAAATAAGATAAAAAGTGAATCATGTTTCTGGTATAGCATATAAAGTACTGTATATTATGTAATAATCAAATATGATTAGATTGATGGATGGATGGACGAACATACACATAATGCATCTCAAAACTTGGTCAAATCAATAAAAAAACTAATGTAATCTTTCCAAAGCTTGTCTTTGGATAGTTCTACTAAATCTGACAGATTGTATCTCACCATCGTGTGTGTGTGTGTGTGTGTGTGTGTGTGCGTGCGTGTGTGTGTGTGTGTGTGCGTGCGTGTGTGTGTGTGCGTGTGTGCGTGCGTGTGCTGTATGCAGGCCCGTCACCAGCAGATCCTATCCCAGCAGCAGGACCTGCTCACAGCCACCCAGAGTGCTCAGGCCCTGCTGGACAAGCAGGGCCCCATGCTCTCCCCGGCGGTGAAGGACAAGCTTCAGGGGGACATCCAGGAGCTTAGGGGGCGCTATGAAGCCTCCCTGACGCTGGCTGAGCAGCAGATGAAGCAAGTGCAGTGCGTCCAGGAGGAGCTGAAGACCTTCCGGGGCGACTGCGGGGAGTTTGAGGCATGGTTGGAGCAGGCTGAGGGACAGGTGCAGGAGCTGGGCACGCCCGCAGACTGCCTCCGCCTCCTCAGCGAGAAGCTCCAGCGGCAGAAGAGCTTCTCGGAGGACGTGATCTGCCACAAGGGGGACCTGCGTTTCATCACTATCTCTGGCCAGAAGGTGCTGGAAGTGGCTAAAGCCTGCGGCGGTGCTGAGGCCGCAGGGACAAATGAGCAGCTTCACGTGGATACTTCCGGAACCTGCGCTGCAGTCAAGGATCAGCTGGATGCAGCGGCTAGCCGCTACAAAGCGCTGTATTCTCAGGTACTAGAGTGTGCCGTTTGTCAGGGATCTGTGGAGGGTGCAATGTCTGCCTTTAGCCACATGGTGGCAGCAGTTAACCTTACAGAACATGACATCACACCGTTATAATATAGTTCTATGCATCAGACTAGGAATCAGATGATCAAGCAAATGATCATGCCAGCACTCAAATGTCTAATTGTAATTTCATTGTATTGCATTATATTGCTGGCTTTTACTGTATTCAGACTAAGTTGTCATTGCCACCTATTGGTTTCAGTGCAATCAGCTTGGCAGCAACCTAAAAGATGTAGTTGGCAAGTACAAGAAGTATGAAGATGCGTCCGGTGGTCTCCTTCAATGGCTCAACGGCTCTGAGGAAGAGGCGAGAAGGCAGCAGTCGGTGGCCATCGCTGCTGACCCCCACACACTACAGAAACAGTTGGAGGACACAAAGGCATGGACCACTGCAAACACATATTGATGATCATGATATTATCCTGAAGAATACAGTAGGGCGATAGTGTCAGGACAAGTTATGTATATTTAGGTTTATAATGTATAGTGATAAGAGGCCATTGTCTTATGTTAAGTTAATTTTGTAATGATTTCATGTTTGTCTTGACTGAGACTGTGTTATGATACTAACTTGTTTCAAATATAATCAACAGACCAATAACCCATTGCAATGTTCAATAAGAATGTTTAACATTTGTTTTTCACGAGTGAAAGACTATTATGAGTATTAAGTTGGCAGTAATGCCATTGCACTGCAGCCCTTTCTTGCCATATACAGTCTTTCCACTCAACTTTAAGCTATTTATAGCTCTGTTTTTACATTTCAAAGCAACACTTGGCTTGGGTTACTTACAGTTATATACAACTAATATGATGATAACATTGTCCAAGCCGTACAGTGTAGCTGTTGGCTTGCACGTGCTACAGCGTTAGCAGACTGATAGAAATACAGTCATGCACCCCAACATGTCTCTCTATGTAGGCAGAGATTTAAAGCAAACCTATGCAGAGATAAGAGGCGCCTAAGAGCTCAGTATACGTAGCTTGCTGGGTTTAGTTACAAATCATATCAGAAACATCCCAGAAGTTCCCATCTCAAACTTTTCTTTGTGTAATATAGAATGTGTAATAAATGTCTGTCTTTGATGTTTGAGCTCCTAACACTGGTGATATATACTGTAAATATCGGTTTTATTTTATTCTTTCGCAGGCCCTGCAAGGCCAGACTACAGGGCGTCAGGCTGCTATAGACACACTGCGCAAAACAGCTGACTCTTTGATTGCCTCTGAAGGAGACATGTTGAGCAACCCAGATGAAATTCAGGAGACAGTGGGTAAGGGCAGGTTCCAAATAAGGCCTCTGAACTTCCACTGAAATAATACTTTAGGTATTTAAAGATACGGCTGTGTTTGTTTTCAATGTTCACATACAATTAAATATGTCAGCCATGAGAGATGGTTCAGTAGTTAAAAGTGCAGTTGTGTAAATTGCAGCAAGAAGCTAGTAAATCAGTTTCTTTCTACCACAACGGAAACATGAAACATGGTATTCTCGGAATGTATTAGTTGGTAGGCTATCAAGCCAGCAGATCTTTCTTGGGCAGGAAATATGTTGGCAACAACCCACCGAAACTGTTGTCCAAATGCGCTTTTTTCAAACGGTGTAATACTGCTGTTGCAATGTTTTCGTTTCGTCATGCACGAATACTCAGGAATCTTGCTATGTACGGCATAGAAAATCCATCCACGTATAGTAGATCATGTAATATGACAGTGAGGTTTTCATTTTACATTTATTGCCAATACCAAGTTTATATGTTTTATGTTTTTGTACCTTTGTTTCAACCTACCGTGCACTCCAGATGACATAGTGGAACGGTATGATAACCTCTCTAAGTCCGTGAGCGACCGCAACGAGAAGCTGCAGATCACCCTGACCCGCTCTATGAGTGTCCAGGACGGCCTGGATGAGATGATAGGGTGGATGGAGCGGGTTGAGGAGACTGTGAAAGAACGGAGAGAAGTGCCTCTGGACTCCACAGCCATTGGAGAGATCCTTAGCAAAGAGGCAGTATGTGTTTTTAACCTGATCTGTTGTTATCTTTTTAGTATTAGCGGTTGTTTTACTAGTTGGCAGTACACGACAAGATCATGTTTTTGTTCCACACTGTCAAATCTTAACCAAAATCACCGTCAGCACATTTTATTAAGATAGAGGTTTTTTGTTATAGAACGCCCCAGAATCCCCAGCAGGTTTCTACAGCTCATTGTATTCTGTTCAAAAAGTCATAGCGTGTATCTGAAATGAATGAGGATGTAGGGGGAGGGGTATAGAAAGTTGTGTGTTTATATGTGTGGTAGTGAGAGGAGTAGAAAGGCGTACCAGACACTTAGAGCTGAAGGTCACTGTGTTTGTTTCCAAACAACACCAAGGATTTGTAGCATCCACAGTGGGAATAAAGGACACATCTTTGAATGTTTTGCTGCTTCTACTGTTGACATCAAATCCTGTTAACCCATCATCAATCATCGTCTCCTGCTGCTGTCATCTGAAGGTTATTGAGCAGGACATCGCAAGCCGCCAGAGCAGCATATCAGCCATCGACGCCAAGCTGAAGAAGTTCCTAGAGACGGCCGACCCCTCGGCGGCTGCCCAGCTGCGCTCTAAGATGGACGCCTTGTCCCGGCGCTTCGCCGACACCTGTGATGCACACAGGCAGAAAGTGAGCTGGCTGGAGAAGCTCAAAGAGAAGGTGGAGCAGTTTGAGTCCACGGCAGAAAAGGTTCAGCAGTTTGTTCAGAAGCGCTCCCAGGATCTGAATGAGACGGACGGGCCAGGCAAAAGTTTTACCGAGCTCACGCAGTTTATGCAGGTAATCTCTCTGAAGATGTGATGGTCCCCGGCTTTGTTTAGAAACTCTATTGGACAGGATAGTGGTCTGGGTGTTTTACTCCCAACTGAATGTAAGTCCCTTCTAAATGCTGAAAGGCTCAAACCCTGGCATATAAAAGAAATATGTAAATATACTACATAAACAAACTTAACTATAAATAACTACGTTTATTCTGAAATTATAAATTATTACCTCCCCGACCTTGGCCTTTTGGCGGGGTCCTGACCCAACCCACTGTGCTAAATGATGAAAACAAAAATGAAATGTGTCCTTTTATGACATCAAATGATCTGAATTATATTTAGCTTTTTATTCGTACTGTGCAGTACAGCATGTCTAACCTTGTTATTCTGTCACCACAGGACACTAAAGGTGAGATGGCTGAACATGCCAACAATATGGAGATGCTGCACAGCCTGGCTAAAGAGCTGTCCAACATTAGCCCTGAGAGTGGCAAAGCCCAGATACAGAACAAGATGAAGAACATATCCAATGTTTTCAACGCTCTCAAGGACACTGTGCGAGAGAAGTAAGTCGAGACATACAATACAGTATGTTGTCGTTATTCAAAGCCACCGAATCCTAAAATAATGTGTTTAATTGACCATGTGTTCTGTTTAGTGATAACTCTTCATTTAAGCGTTGCAATGTGTTTTGCAAGACTTTTCCGTGGTCAAAAGCAGGCTATTGAGGCTTAATTTTGCTATTGTTCATGTCAAAATGCCTATTTAGTGAATGCCATTGTCACAGTGTGTGTCCCTCTGGTGCAAATACACACACCCTTGGTTTTCTCAAACTCCCAAAGCTTCGAATTTCATTTTGAAACCAGTTGAACCAGCTGAAACCAGTGTGGTCTGTTGCTCTTTGATAATGGTGATCATTTTATATGTAATTCCCATTTGTTTACATTCAGTAGCAGCATTCTGTTTTTCCAATGATCTCGACGTGTGTTACGTCACATGGCTACTGGGTGGAACTGGGTTCTTAAGCGGGCGTCTTGAGTGTGATCTCTGTGCCTGCCACAGGGAAGGCGATGTGTCCTCCTGTCAGGACCAGCTCGGAGAGTTCAGGATGGCAGCGGGCCTTCTCACGCAGTGGCTGGAGGACACTGCCCACAAAGTCCCCGAGGTTCACCCCAGCAGCGGTGCGCGGCGCCTGGGAATAGACCTGCACAAAGTCAATGTGCGTCATGACGTAAAATGTATCACAGAGAGACAGTGTTGTTAGCGCTTGTTTAGACTGTAATGTACCATCCTGCACCGTGTCAGAGCAGTTGACACGGATGTCTGTGTCTGACGTTACAGCACAGGGTTTGTCGTGGAGTGAGTCAGAGTGCATCAGAAGAGGTCACAGCTCTGTCCTCCCTTACTGTAACTCCTCTGCCAAACTAAGAAGAGAGGAGTGCTAAGCGTTTTGCAGAAGACATACCGTATCTGGGAGTAAAACACTACATCACAGTGACTCCCAAACTGAAATATACCAGAAAAAAGCTACTCTAAACAGCCATAAAACAAAGATAATAACATACGTGAATATTATCATGTTCGCGTCAAATCTACAGTAGCCTATATTTGACCCTGTGAGCTGTGTGTTTTAAGTGTCCAACCTTAAATGTGCTCTTCCCATAAAGTCTGATGCTGTTTCAAGTAGCATTATGGGTGGTGGGGGCAGACCAGATCGTTCACATGGTCACGAGTGTCAGCCTTTGTACAGCACACTTGTCCTGTATTGTACAATACAGGTTTTGCCAGTTGTGGTGTGGTCACTTGTGGACGAGATATGAAAGGCCTGAACGCGTTTTGAAATCTCTCAAGCATGTCGTTAAACCATTCATATGGCAAGTCATGTTACATTGTGTTAAAAAAGATTCATCATCAACTGAAACACATTGTTCAGAGAGGGAGAATAAGAGACCTTTACACTTCAATCACACTTTGAAGTGTCAGGCGTTAGTGTTCTTTCTGAACATGCCAGGTATGTTGTCCACGTCCATACACCCTTTGCTTGAGTGCCTGATCTTTCCTCAGGGCTTGTTAGACGAATGGACGTCCAAAGGCCCTGCTGTGCAAGATCTCAACAGCAAAGGATCGTCATTATGCACCCTCGTCAGTGTTCTGACATCGCCCGCCAAGAGCAAGACGCCACACAAGACAGGTATACTCGCACATGAGTCCCTCTAGGGGCTTCCGTGGAAGAGGATGCATGAGGTTTGCATTAGTCTTCATCACTAACCAATAGATGGTAAATGGATGCATGGGGTTTGCATTAGTCTTCATCACTAACCAATAGATGGTAAATGGATGCATGGGGTTTGCATTAG
>JAODLL010014576.1:0-17721 GCA_026546735.1 Forbesichthys agassizii | reverse complement strand
CCCCCCCCCCCCCCCCCCCCCCCCCCCCCCCCCCCCCCCCCCCCCCCCCCCCCCCCCCCCCCCACACAGCTACTACAACATAATTTTCTTTAGGACTCAGACGTTACATCAGTGTCTCCTGTAATTGTTCAAGGAATTGCTGTCCTCTCTGAATCACGCTGTAGCTATCCCCTGCATAGAAATTGCCGAGAGGGAAAAGTGCGCATTGACATAGTGTTGCTTACTCACTGCTACAGAGTGGTGACACATGCTCCCTAAGCTGCAACCCGAACCCACTGTGTACCAGAAGATCTGTACGTTTACATCGTTTGGCCCAAAGGGAGATTACTTGTTGTGGTGATTCGGTTAAATTCCTACCACCTTTTTGATCCTGTAAGAAACAAAGTGATCTAGCAGGTCTCTACAAGTAACGTCCTTTAAAAAGGAGTTTAAAAACAAATTTCTACTGCTCTTGTCTCTGTCATGCATGCTCATTCACTGGGGAAGACTGACGAGGGGGACACTATTGGGAGTTTGACATTCACGCAAGCATTGGGCTGAAGGGGCATTTTGAAATGCACTGTTTTAATGCATATTACGTGCAACAGTGCTTTATGTGACATGGAAGACATGGGCGGGACAGTCTATACAAGCCAACACGTTGGAAAGAGGTTTTAACTTCTTATCCATCTCTGCTGCCACTGTCCTCTTGCCATCTCCAATCGACCATACACGCCATCACAAAGACGTTTGTTAGGTTCAACTCCTAACGAGTGCGGACAGTCCAGGAAATGACAATTCATTTATTTAATTATCTCTCTCTCTCTCTCTCTCAAACACCCTGGCTCTCCCTCCATTTCCTATGCTGGACACCGGACATGAAACGTGCGCTTGGCTCGGCTGCCGGGTGTTAAATTACCTGGGACCTGTGCCCCCGTCGGCATTCCACAGTAATTAAGAATATCTGCGGGGTTCGCAGCGAGCGTCCGCACAAAGAATTCAGAGAGGAAAGAGAGAGGAGGGGGGAATAAAGAGAAATTGTGTATCTATTTCAGCGTGGTGTGATGTCATCACAGTGGGCGTCGGTGCTGCCTGCCAGCCTGTGTCCTTTTGTTTTTTCTTGTTTTGTTAAAGGAGACAATCCTGGAGCCGTCCTCCCTCTTGCCCCAGTCACAGTGGGGCAAGAGAAGGGAAAGTAACTGGCTGTGTCGGGGATATAGGGGAGGGATTAAAAGTAATCTAGGCTATGCAGACGTAAAGGGGAATTACAAGAGAGGAAAAAAAAGGGGTCATGGCTCCACCAATCAGCATGTGTGTTAGCAGCCCTCAGCACAAATGGAGTTGTGGCAGATGTTGCCTGAATAATGAGCAGGAGGGGGCGGGGCATGAAGCTCTCTGCCAGGAGGGTGTCTGTCAGTGCAAGGGGAGCGATGGGAGAGAAAGGGCAGGCTTTTTTTGTTTATCTCGGCGTGCCGGCGTGTCTGAGAGCGCTCTGTGGCTTTTAAAGAGCCCAATGGATCTTTCTCTGTGGATGGACAAGTACATGCTGGAGGTTCTTCTCAACTTTCACGGATTGAATTCAGGGATTTAACGGGAAGGTTGTACTTTGGACCGAAGAGGCAACAAGGAAGTTTTACCAATGCCGAGGGAAGTGCAGTGAACATGAAGGAATATGTAAAGGATTTGTGACTGAAAGAGCTGGCTGGGTTTAATTATTTCTAATAATTCTGCTGCTGTATAGTTTACTATACCAGCAACATTTTGTATTTATTGATGCACTTTTATTTCCTTAGTGCTCTTCGTGTTTTAATATTTAGATGACTATTCATTATTTGTATTATTAATGCAGAAATGTGCATGAATGCCAACATCAGATTTCTATTAAGTATTTGCTATCAAGAAACTAGATCAGTGTTTGTTTATTCTGTTTATAATTCACAGTTACACTTCTAAAATAAATGAATTCAAGTTCACATGTTGCTGGTATTGTAGCACTAATGAGACGCACACCTCAAAGCCCATTACGGCATTGTTCCGGGGGTCTTATGGTTGAACAATAAAGGCATTTGTTGGGATGGGGAAGCCTCTGAGCAGACCAGACTGCCTCCGTCAGGACCCCTCCTGTGTGGGGAATGGGGAGGAGGAGGATCTGAATATTGACGACTGCTACGTGCCACAGAGGTCCATTTACGACACCGTGCGCCTCAACGAGCAGATCGATTCGGGCTCTAAAGGCAGCCTGTCCTCCCGCCACTTCACCAGCACGCTGCCCTACACTCACCGCACGCTGGACTTCAGCAGCCTGTGTGGGAACGGAAGCCTCTCGTCATCCAGTGCCTTTGAGCTGCTGGGCCGCAAGCCGCCAGCCCCACCGAGTGAATGCAACGTTGCCTTTGACGGGCTCAAGCTCAATGGCGATGTCATCCGGAACATGGATTCACGGCCGCCCAAGTCACGTCACCGGGGCGACGACTGCAAGGACCTGCCCGGCCATCGGCGGTCGTGGCGAGCATTCTCCCCCGCCGCTAGCTTAATTGAGTACGCTAGCCGTAGTGAGAACGCTAGCCGTAGCGGCACCTTGCTGCGCGCGGACATCAGCGGTGACAGGCCCAGGCTGACCAATGGTAAGAGAGGGCGGAGCCTCACTAGCTCGCTGACATCCGAGGAGGACTCTGGGCTGTACAGCCCCCCTGTGGAGAGGGATCGCCACGCCTACAGGCCCCGCAGGAGACCCGGAGGGCAAGGCACCAGGAGCCTTTCCTCCTCTGGGGAGCTGAGGCCAGGGCGATCGCTCAGCTCCGGGCAGGACGAGTTCCCCTTCTCCCCGGCCAGGGCGAACCTGTGCCACAGTGCTAGCCTGGTACAGGAGGCCCAGCGTGGGGACCAGCTCAGCGAGACCCACCCCGGAGACGGCAGACACTCTGTAGGCAGGCTGCCGTCTTCTGGACCGGCCCCCAGTCGGCGCTCCAGGGTGCTGACGGACTACCACGAGTTACCCACAGCCGAGGTGCTGGAGGATGGGTCACCTCACTCCGTTGAGTTAGTAAGCATGGTAGAAACTCAACCCGAGTACGGTGGAAACACTGAGCACCAGCGGCAGCTGAAGCCTGGGCCGTCCAGATACAGCATGGAGGAACTAGAGGAGTTCCTGCAGTCGGTGGAGGCCTGTCTGCCTAACGGCGACATTCAGGCGTTCCGGCACGCGGGAGAGCATGAGATCGAGGCCTTACTGGCCGCCATAGCTGCCTGTCCTGAAATGGACCTGGTGGGTCGCTTGTCCCCTAAAAATAGCCTAATTTCTCTGCGTGTTTGTGTTCATCACAGTGGGCACAGTCATTTCTCTCTAGATAAATATGACTCGTTAGATTAGTGCTTCCAGCCTGCTGGCTTGGCTGTGGTCCTCCCATATCAGATTACATGATAGCTGAATTAGGTTTGGCTCACTGGTCCAGTGTGGAGGCCTGTCTGCGTGATCCTTCACAGCTGCTCTGGACTGATAGCTGCCGGGTAGCTGATTCCATCGCCATCTAGATGCAACTAGCCCTTAGAGAGCATTCCCATCAGTGTTTGTTTGATAAACAAATACTGATGATGACAGCATAACAATTATTACTGATTTAAAGACATGATTTATTCATTATATGTCAAATATTATGTAATTCTGAAGGTTAACATTGTAGATGAAAACAATGTAAAGAGTATATGACAAAAATTCAAGCTGTTAATGCATATACTGATAAATAACCTTCACCCACATTGTGTGCTTATCTGCTTGGCTCACCTCTGACAGGTCTTCCAGAAAGAGGAGATTGAGCCCTTGCAGGCACAGCTTCAAGACATAAGCTCCCTCGGTCAGGGGTTGATCCAGAATGCTGCCAAAGGCGCGTGCACTAAAGGCCTCGAGGATGACCTGGAAGATGTCAACACAAGGTGGAACAGTCTCAACAATAAGGTGGGGTTTTACGTTACTGTTCACTCACACACAGCAAATGGATTTAGTACACTACATTATCAATGTTTCTGTTGCTAGATTTATATTTGTTAGCATTTTGTTTTCTATTGCTGTTAGTAGGTTTAACTTGGCATTTAGCTGGTGACATTAATATTTATTGTTTGTCTGCAGATTGCAGAGCGATCAGCCCAACTACACGAAGCCCTGCTGCATTGTGGGAGATTCCAGGATGCTCTGGAGTCACTGCTCAGCTGGCTGACCGACACGGAGGAACTAATAGCCAATCAGAAGGCCCCCTCGGCAGAGTTCAAAGTGGTCAAGGCACAAATACAGGAGCAAAAGGTCTGTTATCGCCATGAGGTTTTCACGCACACACACACACACACACACACACACAAGCAGTAATCTATTTCAGTCTTTCTACATGAAATCTGGTAAGGCAAAAGCATTCATCAGTTTTGAATGGCATTCATTCATAAACATGGTAACAATCCATAAAGCTTTTTTGCTTTAAAAGCCATTATTTGTCTTTAATAGATGTATGCTCCCACAACGTAATGCCATACTTCAGTTAGAGCATAATTAGGTTGAATAATATTTCTCTCCTTTTGTTTGCCTTTGACAGCTTTTGCAGAGACTGCTGGACGATCGTAAGCCAACGGTCGAGCTGATTAGAAAGGAGGGAGGGAAGGTTGCAGAACTGGCAGAGTCCGTGGATAAGGAGAAGGTTGCCAAGGAGATCGAATGCCTGGGGCAGAGGTGGGACATGCTGCTCAGGAAAGCTGAAAACAGGTATGAAGGAGCACATGTAAAGTTAAACCTCTAATCTCTAAATGTCATCTTTCAATAACAATAACAAATACAAACAAATGTGAATACAAAGTGAAGCTTTGTCCATGTCCACTCAGTTACAAACAAGAATACAATATTTCATATTTTTAGTATGTGTATACAGTATAAACTATTAATAAATAAATACTTATATCGCTCTATTTCACATATAATCAGGCAAAAACAGCTGGAGAGCATCTCTGTGGTCACACAGCAGTTCCATGAGACACTGGAACCGCTGTCTGATTGGCTGGCTGCCACAGAGAAACACCTGGCTAATTCTGAACCCATCGGAACCGAAACATCCCGGCTGGAAGAGCAGATCTCGCAGCATAAGGTGCCATGTGTTGTCAGATGTTAATGCACGCTGTGCCAAACCCTTTGTTTCCATTTCGTTTTTAATTCAGTTCAGGTTACCACACACCGTTTATTTTTTTTAATATTCTTTTTCCATTAGTACATTTTTGTTGTATTTCATTTGTGTTTCCTCTTTGGTTTTTGTGTTTTGTGTTTACGTCCTGTCCCCCTTGGTGTGTGTGTTGTCCGTGGTCAGGCCTTAGAGGGGGAGATAATGAATCACAGTAAGGGCCTGTGTCAGGCTGTGAGCCTGGGTCAGATGCTCAGAGCTGTGAGCTCGGTGGACGATAAGGAGCTGGTGCAGTCTAAACTGGACGCCGCCCAGGCCACTTACATAGGGCTGCAGGAGCGCTGTCGGAGGAGAGCTGAGATGCTGCAGCAGTCTCTGGCTAATGCCCGGCTCTTCGGTGAGGACGAAGTGGCCCTCATGAACTGGCTGGACGAGATGCACGCTAGTCTGCGTGCGGTCGCTGTGGAAGACTACAAAACAGACGTAGTCGATAAGCAGCTCACGCAGCAACGGGTATAGCATCCATCCCCCCCCCCACCCCCCCTTCCCATCTCCTCGCAGGTTAAACACAGGAGTTGTCCTTCACCTTTCAGTTGATTTCATGCATTTTTGTCACATGCGTCATATTAGTTGTTTGTGATAAACTGACTGGAAAGTTCTTATTGAATGTTCTTTAACGAGTCTTAATGACCGTTTAATGAGTTACTAAGGCTCTGGTTTTTATTTCCAGGCACTACAAAGTGACATTGAGTTGAGAAAGCAGAACGTTGACCAGGCTATCGCTAATGGACTGCAGTTGCTGAAGCAAACAACAGGTTTGTTGTTCACCGGCTTATTATCAGCAGATTGCCATACGTAGGTATCTTAAATATAGTTTTGTTGTTATGTTAAGAGATTGTATATATTGTATAGTATCTTCTTTCTGACATGAACTGGAGTTTGACTGATAGTGAGTTTAGACTGTACGGATATTTTTTTTAGCCAGTTTAAATCTGTAAAACAGCAGAATTGCATTTTGAATTTTTTTTGACAATGGAAAAGTTTGATGTACTTATAAGTGATAGTACTTGACCTCAACAGCTGGATAGCGCTTTAGTGTTTACAGAAACACGGCCCTTTCCTAGCACCCTTCCTCATCCAGTTGTCCATGCGAGGGGACACAGTCATTCTATTAACATAATGATAAATAATTCCCTTTGTTTTGACAGGTGATGAGGTCGTTGTTATCCAGGGCAAGCTGGATGGAATCAAAAGCAAGTACGCTGAGATCAACACCATGAGCAGCAATGTGTCAAAGACCTTGGAGCGGGTTCTGTCTCTGTCTTCTAAGCTTCAGCACACCCGTGAAGAGCTCAGCGCATGGCTGGAGAAGGCAGAGGCCGAGATCAGTGCATTCTCTGCACAGGAGCCAGTGGGAGAGCAGCTTACTAAAGTACATGACAGACAGAAGGTGATTAGCTGTATTATCGGATGTAACACACTTCAAATATGGCTGTACCCTAATTAAAGAGACACTCCCAATACAGTATCTGGCATTGTACAACAATTATGTTTGCACCTCCTAGATTCCTCTCTACTCACCTACTTTGGGGTTCTGGGGGTTATAACACAATTGTGGAGTGTACCTTTAATCTTGTTTAAAAAAAATCAGGTAGTATAATTTTACAATATATCATAATACAGTACAGTACAGTACAGTGCTTGTTATGTAGTCCTTGTTGAGGGAAGCCCAGCAGCAGAAGCCCCTGGTGGACAAGTTGAATGAGCAGAGCGGTGCTCTTCTGGATCTGGTCCCATGGCACACGCGCGAGGGCCTGGACAAGCTGGTGGCTGAAGACAATGACCGCTACAAGGCTGTCAGCGACACTATCAGCTACCATGTGGACCAGATCAATGCCGACATCCTGAAATCACAGCAGGTGAGGAAGACATGATTCAAGAGTCAATACTCTTCAAAGAGATTCATTTATACTGTGGTCTTATATTAGTATGAACTTAATATGAAATATAATGTTACTTAAGACATTAGCTTTTGTTTATAAAGATGTAGCACAGAAACACATTCAAGTGCCGTCACTGTTCAGCAATAGGTTTAGATTGAATCTCATTTGGCAATTTGCCTACATAAATATTAGTATAATGTTGATGTGTACCCTGTGTTTGTTTACAGTTTGAACATGCAGCGGACACAGAGCTGTCCTGGATGGCCGAGGCTGAGAGGAAGCTCCTGTCCATGGGCGATATCAGGCTTGAGCAGGACCAAACCTCCGCCCAGCTCCAGGCACAGAAGGTGAGTCTCTCCTTTACTGTGTCTCTATGGAAGAACACAGGCTCGGCACCTTCAACCTCTGTGTATCCTTCCTGCTCTCAATTGTCTCATTGCCACTACGATCCTCTAGGTCTTCTCTATGGACATCATGAGACACAAAGACACTGTGGACAAGATTGTCAAAACAGGCAAAGCTATCATGAACAGCAAAAACCAGGAGGAAAAGCAAATCTTACAGGTAAAAGTCAAGTAGAATAAAGTCTCTTATGTTGTATTACTGTATATATTTTCTAAATATGAACAGAAGGGTTCACTAAATGTCTTCTATAAATCTGTAATCTGTTGCTTTCTTGACTTCTCAGGCCAAGAGTGAGGCTCTGCTGGACATGTATGGTGTTGTCAGTCAGCTGAATTCAGAGCGCTGTCTGCAGTTGGAGCGAGCCCAGTCTCTGGCCAGCCAGTTCTGGGAGACCTATGAAGACATGTGGCCCTGGCTTCAGGAGACTCTGGCCACCTTCAGACAGCTGCCTGCACCTGCGATTGAGTATGAGGCTCTCAGACAGCAACAAGAGGAACTCAGGGTGAGTTCAGTCAGTCAGTCAAGAGATTGATAATAATACTAACTTATTTATATGGTTAGTATAAATATATCATATGTTTGTAATTAAAACTACAACAAGTGTAAAGGAGTTCAAGTGTAACTGCACCCTAAAATGATCTCTAAACGAAGTTAGGATTGATCTCTGATGAGACACATCAATGCAAAAGTCCCGTTGTTATAAAAATGAGCATTTTCTGGGCTGAAAAAATAACTACACGCCATATCTGTTAAAAATCACCCCAGGACCTGACTGGTTTTCATCAGTATACTTACTGTCGTACGCTCATACGTTAACATTAATGTTAATCACTCAGCTCCTTGACGCATGTTTCAAAGTTGTAGTAGTTGGAGTCAGGCTCAGAGCTGGGTTGCAGTTACGCTTTATAGAGACTTGAGACATCAACTGTATAGTTGAAATATAGAAGGAAGTAAAATGTCCTACTAACATTAACCATCGCGGTACAGTACTAACATTAAACGGTATACTGTTAGCCGAGGCCAATTCATAGTCCGCGGTGTCATTTCCCTTCCAGGAAATGCGTGAGCTGATTGCCGAACACAAGCCCCACATAGACAAAATGAACAAGACGGGTCCCCAGCTGCTGGAGCTCAGCGCGGCGGAGGGCGTGCCAATCAGGGAAAAGTACACAACCACCGACCAGCTCTACACACAGCTCAAGGCTGACGTCAAGCAGAGAGCTGACACCCTGGATGAGGCCATTTCGAAATCTACCCAGGTGATTAAAAACCTTTCCATTTACGTTAATCCTCTTTTGGTCCCCATATGTCATTTATCAATCTTTGGGAAGCTTAAATATTCTGTAATCGTGTAAGTGTGTGTTTGTTGAGCATGTCTTCTGAAACCTTCCCCAGTTCCATGATAAAATTGACCCCATGCTGGAGTCCCTTGAGCGGATAGCTGAGCGTCTACGTCAGCCTCCCTCCATCTCTGTGGAGGTGGACAAGATCAAGGAGCAGATCAGTGAGATCAAGGCACTGTCCATGGACCTGGAGAAGCTGCAGCCTTCCTATGACACACTGAAGCAGCGAGGGGAGGAAATGATAGCTCGATCAGAAGGAGCTAGCAAAGACATATCGGCCAAAGGTATATAAGCGTATTTACGCCCCCACACATTCAAACTGACCGCATAGTGGTCTGTCTTGGAATGCCTGTCCTTTAGCAATATCGTTTGATTCAATAGTATCTACTGAAAATGTAATTATGCAGCTTAAAACATTCTTATTTGAACAGGCATTTGGTTAGCTTTTAATTCGTTTAGCGTTTACATTTAAAAAAAAAACTTTTGCCTGTTTTAATGGCTTTGTTCTGTTTATTTATTTATGTGTTTTCTTCATTCTTTTTATCTCTGTTGTAATTTTTCGTATTACCTGTTATGTTGCTGTTTTTAATGTAAAGGACTTTACGATTTAATATCTGTGAAAAGCGATATATAAATAAGCGTACTTGTTATAATCTAGCAATTAAGTTTGTTTACGTGATAACTGTATGTAATAATTTCCTGTCATGCACAGCTTCTCCCTGAATGCTCTTCTACATAATAAAGATATCATACAGCCAAATGAAGCCCCCTTTATACACGTGTCCAATGCTTAAATAATGTCACCCAAAGCTGTACAAGACAAACTGGACCAGATGGTGTTCCTCTGGAGTGACATCCAGGCTTTGTTGGAGGAGCGAGAGGCTAAGCTGCTGGATGTGATGGACCTGGCAGACAAGTTCTGGTGTGACCACTGTGCCCTCATCGTCACCATCAAAGACAGCCAGGATCTACTGAAGGAGCTAGAGGAGCCTGCAGTTGATCCATCTGTTGTCAAACAGCAGCAGGAGTTTGTGGAGGTTAGTAGGAGGTCTACAGTATCAAGTATAAAGTGATTGTTTGTATGCAATGATTTACATTTGTTATTACGTAGAGCTGCAGGAGCGCTGCCGGGATTCTTAAATGCTAATATTATTATTATTAGAGTAATGTTTGTAAAATATCTTTAACAAGCTTAGCTCATGGATAATAAACCTACAATGCTATTGCTTATTCGATGTAGTTCAGGACAGCAACTGTACGTTCTTTATTTGGTTTAAAATGTTTATGAAATTGCATTTTATGTCATACAATATGTCCTCTTGAAAGAGGAAGTTAGTGTGCTACGTGGGAATGCACGTGTTTACATTATGCGTGTTTGCTGTAACAATATACTGACATATCGTTCATAAAGACTTCAGCTTGTCCTATGAAGCCGTGTGGTGTCATCATGACTAATACAGTGTTATGTGGTCTACCAGGGGTTCAGGGAGGAGATAGATGGCCTGCAGGAAGAGCTTGACGTGGTCCACAACCTGGGGACAGAGCTCATGATGGCCTGCGGGGAGCCTGATAAGCCTATTATGAAGAAAAGTCTGGACGAGGTACAATGTGTTAGAGTCAAATCATCAAATAATAATAATGTAGCTCTAATAGTTTATGATGGGAGGCAGAGACCATGTGTCTTCATATTGTGGGTATTGTTTTCCTCCTCTTAGGTGAACACTGCATGGGAAACCCTGAATAAGGCATGGAAGGAAAGGGTGGACATGCTGGAAGAGGCCATGCAGGCGGCTGTACAGTTTCAGGATGGCCTACAGGTACAGTTTACATTGACACACATTATTCTATACCTATATATAATAGGTCATACGCCAGCAAACAACAATCTATTCCAGTGATAGCAGCATATCATCGGTGCTAACCTAGTTAGTTCTACATTTTACAACATAATTACAGTACATATTAATAACATATCATTCAATCCTCAAAATAAATGCCAACAGCCGGAATTCCAGCAAGGTGCTATATTCAGGGCAGGAGAGAGGAGGGCTAGAATGGATAGAAAAAGAACATAAAGGATTGGCATAGATAACTCCGGCATGTACTTTAGCCTGCTGTAGCAACCACAGTTTCTGTGATGTTGTTCAGAATTAGTCTGAGGAGAAACACAGTAAAACTCAAATTTGGGGTTTGCGTTTTTTGTTTACTTCAGATCCCCCAGTAAGTGGGATGTTTAATTGGCTTTTCACGTGTCATTTATTGGTGTAATAAGCTTGTAAAGCAACAGATACAGTATGAATTAGCACTTTAATTAATGCAGCCATGCAGTCACAAATATTGTTTATAGTCACGTTTACATGGTTGTAAATTGAAATGACACTTAAGTTTTATGAGCAGTCTATTCATTTCAATACTGTAAACATAAGCCACAGTGAACTGCTGTATTTGGGTCTAACTTCTGCCTGTCCTATAAAACATTTTAATGGCATGAAATATCCAGCCCCGCAGCACACGGCGGCGGTTAGGAAGGATCCTCTTCACAGTCTTCAGGGTTTTTTATTTGATTGTCACAATGCATGCGTTTACGATGTCAACCGTTTTCAATGAACAGAGGAGTTGGTAGAGCAAGTATATGAAATTATGAAACATTACTCCCTGTACACCTGCTGAGTTCTCCCAGTAACAATGGCCTCTGCACCGTTCTCCACACAGGGTATGTTTGACTGGGTGGATATACTGGAGAGCAAACTGGATTCAATGTCACCCGTAGGCACGGACCTGGAAACTGTCAAACAGCAGATAGTGGAACTGAAGGTAAACCATTGTCCGTTGCTCTACACAGCTCTACACAGCCTATATTTAACAGTAAAGTGGATGTTGACATTCTGTGATATACCTTTTGATCAGACCGGTGTTCATGGCATTAGCTTTTCACTTCACTGACATAGCCACTATTACGGCAGGTGACAATTCACAGCTGTGTTTGCCCTGAGCACATATGTGAGCTGCACCCACAGACTGTCATGACGGTGTATAATAGCCCTGTAAAATAGCTGCACCCAGAATCAGGACACCTTTTGCTTTGATGTGAAACGAGTGAATCTCCCCCCACCCACGACACACACACACACACACACACACTTCCAATGACCTGCTGTGCCTTGAATGTGTGTGTGTGATCAGGAGTTCAAAGGGGAGGCGTACCAGCTGCAGATAGAGATGGAGCGCCTGAGTCACCAGGCGGGCCTTCTGCTGAAGAAAGCGGTGGAGGATGCAGATCGCTGTGCCATCCAGGAGCCCATGTCTGAGCTCAAGATGCTCTGGGGCAGCCTGGACGACAAGATCATCACCCGGCAGGTCAGACAGACAGACAGACAGACAGACAGACAGTGAGAGAGAGAGAGAGAGAGAGAGAGAGAGAGAGAGAGAGAGAGAGAGAGAGAGAGAGAGAGAGAGACGTGACCTGACATGACTTCGCTAACGCCAGCGTTCAATATTCACATTTGCCATTCGAGGATTATTAGTATTATTTGTGATCTGCCTTTATTGTTCCAGCACAAACTTGAAGCCGGCCTACTGGCCCTGGGACAGTTCCAGCATGCGCTGGCTGATCTACTTGCCTGGATGTCCAACACCGAGAACCTTCTCAGCGAGCAGAGGAAGGCCGGAGGAGACCCCAAAGCCATCGAGATAGAGCTCGCCAAGCACCATGTATGACAGGGCTTTTACAGTGTGCCCCTGCCATGACTACTTGTATATGTCGTACAGTACAATTGCACACTGTTACCATCTATTGCATCTAAGTGACTTAATGTGTGTGCACTTACATGCATATAGTGTATGGTACCAGTGGTGTTTAAAGCACCTAATATCTCACTTCACTATGAGAACTTTACAAGAATTATGTAAGAATGTGAGAAACCAGTTAAAACAGGTGGGAAAGTCCTTTTAAATTATAATTCCACGTAGGTTTAGCTTTTACATGTACATTTGTAAACCACCTGACCGAGTGACCATAAACTCTGTATGTCTGTATCTGTCTGTATTATCTCCAGGTTCTCCAGAACGACGTGTTTGCTCACAAGACGACAGTCGAAGCGGTGAACAAGGCCGGCCAGGAGCTTGTGGAATCCAGCGCCGGAGAGGAAGCCAGCAGCCTACAGAGCAAACTGGAGAATCTCAATCAGCGCTGGACGGCCATCTTGGAGAAGACGGAGCAGAGAAAACAACAACTGGAAAGCTCTCTGTTCGAGGTATATAGCAGCTAACCTTGAAAGATGTATAATTTGATATACAGTGGATATAAAAGTATACACACCCCTGAATAAATAGAAATAGCCAATCACATTTAAACTCATGTTAAATAGAAGTCATTACACACCTGCCATCATTTAAAGTTACGCTGATTAATTACAAATAAAGTTCAGCTGTTCTAGTAGGAATTTCTTGACATTTTCTTAATCCAAAATCCATGGTCTGCAGAGAGCTTCCAAAGCATCAGAAAAATCTCATTGTTGAGGGTCAGGAGAAGGGTACAAAACACTTTCCAAAGCATTAGATTTACCATGGACCACAGTGAAGACAGTCATGAAGTGGAGAAAATATGGCATAACAGAGACGTTACCAAGAATTGGACGTCCCTCCAAAATTGATGAAAAGATTAGTAGAAAACTGGTCAGGGAGGCTTTCAAAATATCTACAGCAGCATTAAAGGAACTGCAGGAATATCTGGCAAGAACTGGCTGTGTGCTATATGTGACAACAATGTCAAGTAAGTCAAGTAAGTAAAGTCAATTTTATTTATATAGCCCTTAATCACATTGCAGTCTCAAAGGGCTTTACAACCTACATTTCACATGGAAACAAACAACACCCCCTTAAACTGATCCTCCCCCCGGGCAAGGAAAATCTTCCCAAAAAACACGTGTCCAAACAATGTCCCGTGTTCTTCAAACATCAAGTCCCCCAAAAGTGAAAACTTTTTGGCCATAATTCCATAAGATATGTTTGGCGTAAAAACAACACTGCACATCACCCGAAGAACACCATACCCACAGTAAAGCATGGTGGTGGCAGCATCATGCTTTGGGGCTGTTTTTCTTCAGCTGAAACCGGGGCCTTCCTCAGGGTGTGAATTATGAACAGTTCCAAATACCAGGCAATTTTGGCACAAAACCTTGAGGCATCCATTAAAAAGCTGAAGATGAAGAGGATGTTTCAGAACGACAACGACCCAAAGCACATATCCAAATCCACAAAAGCATGGCTTCACCAGAAGAAAATTAACGTTTTGGAATGGCCCAGCCAGAGGCCCAGACCTGAATCCAATTGAACATCTGTGGGGTGGTCTGAAGAGGGCTGTGCACAGTCGATGTCCTCGCAATCTGACATATTTGGAGCGCTTTTGCAAAGAAGAGTGGGCAAATATTGCCACGTCAAGATGTGCCATGCCAATAGACTTGTGAGTGCTGTAATAAAATCAAAAGGTGCTTCAACAAAGTATTAGTTTAAGGGTGTGCACACTTATGCAACCAGGTTATTATAAGGTTTTTATTTTTCATTTTTCCACCTCGAAGATTTAAGTTTGTTTTTCAATTGAATTGTTCACATTGTAGGTCACATTACAGGTGGAAAAAGTTCTGACATGATTAATCTTTGTCTCATTCTTTGACATCACAAAAACCTGGCATTTTAACAGGGGTGTGTAGACTTTTTATATCCACTGTAGGCCTCAATTCTAAGTTTAATTACAGTGCCGTATGAGGAGGATTTAGCATGATTCCATATCTAAAAAAGAGGCTGTGTTCGACTCCCTTTAACCTGTGTTGTAAAAGACCCAACTTTCTTTAGGAGAGTGGAGGAATTCTGCTCCCCTCTCATTTCATCTTGAGCCCCTGGTGCTACTATTCATGACATTGGCATTTAGGGCTGGGGGGGTATGACGAATGCTATTTTCTGCATCTGATATTTAGAAAAAGAAAAAATATATATATTTTCAAGGACATCTGTCTATCATAGGTAAAAACATGTGTGGGATTTAAACCTACGAAAAATAGATGTTACAGATGTATCTGAAATCACCTTTGAAAAAACAAGCCAGATATGACCAACATGCAACATTTTGTCTACATCCATCCATTCCAGCATAAGATACTGTATATATACGTTTGTATGCTTATGTAAATGTTCCTTGTTTGGATTATTTACTGTAGAACTACTTTGTATTACTGACCAAACCTCAAAAAGGGAAATGTCTGTTGGCTCTTTGTTATATTAATAGTCATACTATTTTATTTTTACCTTTGAAGTTCTCCAGTTAACATTTCTGGCCATAAAATGAACCAGTAACTCAGAAAACATCTTCATCTCCCAGATTTAGACCCTATCAGGGGGTGGTGACTCAGGTTGTATTGTGTTGCAGGCCCAGGGTTTCCATGGTGAGATAGAAGATATGCAACAATGGCTGAAAGACACAGAACGTCAGCTGTTGGCATCAAAGGCTGTGGGAGGTTTACCAGACACGGCCCGGGAGCAGCTTAATGCCCATCTGGTATGTATTTAACTATATAAAAGGCTGCATACAGATGGCAAGCTTGTAAGGGGCCTGCGATGCATGAAAATCAAATGACACTGCAAAACAAACTACATTCCCCTGTCGTTGGACCGCAGCCCTTCAAAGTGTTACAAATTGATTCAGCTGTGATTTCCATAATTAATGCTGGAATGTTTTTCTCTGTTGTTTTCCTTTCTGTTGATTTGGTCCCCCAGACACCCTCACGCCAAACTGAGAACAAACATAGCTTTGACCATTATATATATATTTTTTCTTTTTACATTAACATTTTTTTTGTTTTTGTTTTTTTTTTATGTGGAGAAAAATGTGAATTTGTATTTCGTTCTGATAAACAGTTTTGACCAATATAGGTTTTTATGCTACAGTATGATTTCACAATTTAGTTATTTTTATTTTATTTTATTTTTTCAATACCAATGACAGAAGGCAAAATGTCAGAATGCGGGAAATCATCGACACAAACTGGCAGTTTGTGGCAGAGCATGTTGTCTACTGTAGTTTGTATTCTCATGTTTCAGTTACTACAGAAGATACTGAATACGGTACAGATAGCCATGCAGGTTTGTCATGTCACGTCATGTGCTCTTGCAGGAGCTGTGTTCTGCCTTCAAGGCAAAGGAGGAGCTGTATCACATGTTGAGGGGCAAAGGTCAACAGCTGCACATCCTGGCCCCCGGGGGTCCAGACTACAACACGGAGCAGGACCTCACCAACCTGGAGGAGAAATGGGAGAGTGTGCATGCCAAGGTGGCAGAGAGAAAGGTATGAAGATCCTATCGCTGCTCCCAGCCAAATGATTCATAAGCTCCTGTTTGAGAGATGAGAGATCACTCATGTGAACTAGGTAATGTGTGGGTGTTTGTAACCCTCTAATCTCAGTGCCGGGAATATATGGTGTAAAGTGGGGAGGGCTGCCAGGGGCACGAAGGATGCGGTTGCACTCTACATTACAGGAGGCGAGTCGCTGAGTCAGCCTTTAACAGCTGCAGTCGTGTTCTATGTGTTGGTATCATGAACAGATAAAGAGTTATACCTTTGTGTGTAAAGGAAAAACAGGAGCTGAATTCCAAACCAAAGATTAATCATCTCCCTGATGTACTTCTTGCAATTCTATTTCTCTCTGAAAACATTATTCTCATTATCTGTTAAAGTGAATCCAAACATGCCAGTGGCATATATATATATATATATATATTTTATAATAAAATTGTTTTAGTATTAAAATTTAGTTGTGTACAGCACTTCACACAGTTAGTGGTTTATTATATGACTGATGACGTCATCAAAGTCAATATGTACTGTAATGCGATATAAAAGGTTTGTATTGCTCTTGAACTTTTGCCAGTCAGGCTGTAGCACGCGGATGTTTTTTTTTTTAATGATACAGCCACTAATAGATTTTCTTATTCAATTAAAACAACATTATTCAATTTTTAACTAATCGTCAGCCTCTCTCGGAGACCCAACTTCCTCTGTTTATATAGCGGTTGTATGCCAGTGTTGTTCCTTGTGTTGTAGCAACCAAACAGTCTGCTCTCCATAATGTCTGGTCAGGCTGAGGAAAATCACAAAAATAAGGCAGATATTTGCAAGTTGGGTTATTATTTATGTATAACATTTATTTCTGCTAAATGCTAAATTACTTGTCATTTACATATGTGGAGATTACTCTAACCTCTCCTCTGTAGGTGAAGCTTGAAGAGGCCTTGACTCTGGCCACAGACTTCCACAACTCACTGCAGGACTTCATCAACTGGCTAACCCAAGCAGAGCAGACGCTCACCATGGTCTCACCTGCCTCCCTCATACTGGAGACCATCCTGTTTCAGATTGACGAGCATAAGGTAATGAGCACTGCACTAAGGCAGATCATATCTGGTTTGGGACCACTGTGGATACCCAAAGAAGGCAGCAGGTGTAGTGGATGGAAATTATTGACCATTATGCAAGGCACCTGTGCCTCTGTGAGGTTTGCCATAACCATGCCACCTAATTTCAAACCATGGCATCCCTATTGAGCACAGACTGGCCCTGGTTTATTTTAACTATGTACATTTATGTTTGGTATACGGTTGGTCACAGTATTTCATGTTTTATTGTTTGTACTGTAAGTGCAAGAAAAAAATGACAATGAAGAATATTGACATCTTAAAATACATAAGTGTCTCACATGCAATAGAAATTACCCAGACTCTTTGATTGTCCTTAGATTACATTTTATCTGACCTCAGGAATTTAGTCAAATTTAACATCTGGGTTTGTAATAACAGAAAAAAATGAGTGTGACTTTATTTAATATAATAATTTAATTTATAATAATTTTATAT